>CAJUYH010001065.1:0-53241 GCA_910591685.1 Galerucella tenella
GGGGGGGGGGGGATTTGTGCTTGGTGCGTGCAAACAAAAAGCTTTTCAGGGATTTACCCCTGGGGCCGTGTATACTTACCCTCGTTTGTTGTTCGCGCGAGTGGCATTCGTTTGGTGTATATGCCACTATATTTCTCTATCACTTGATATACATGTAAGTGTATGTATACATATGTATGTATGTATATATATTGCTCAAGGCTCACATATGTATTGGGTGTGATTGAATTTTATTTTGCAGTGTGAGCCAAAGTGTTCATATATACATTTAAAATTCTCTATGAGTATTGTATGGGAAAATTTTTTCGATACATACATATGTATGTATGTGATGTTACATACCGAAAATATAATTGTTATTGGTTATTATTACTTAATTGTGCTGTTTGCGAGCATGAAAATGCTGCATATAGAAATGATATGATGAACGAAAAACACAGAAAAGGAATTGATGTTAGATAATTGTCAGTTTTCATCTTTTTCCAGCATCTATTTCAATATATTTCATTAACATCTCATGAGGTATTGGAATTTTAACGAGGCTTAAACCGCGGGATATAAATATGTGTACTTATGTGTGTGTGTGTGCGTGTGGGTCGGTGTTGAAGATGCAATGGATTTAAAAAGTATGTGCATAGGTGTATATCGGTGAGAACACCACGAGTTTCGCTTTTCAAGGTAAACCACTATCAAATTCGTCTTTACAAGGACGAATGAACATCGTTGCTGCTATATAAACGAACGTCAGAGTTCATTGCCATAACTTGTTTTCTTTTTCATTTGTCACTTTTTTTAGAAAGTAATATTCATTTTACTCTCTTTTTATTTCTCACAATTCACGATAATAAATTTTCTTCCTGTTTCCAATAATTCAAATAAAAAAATTTCACATTTCATTGTAATTTTCATTGATATGTCGCAGGAAGATGATATAAAAATGAAGATTTGATTGAGTTTCTAAGGTGGATGATTGATTTACTGAAAATGTTAAAATGACAACCTTGTGGGGTCATTTACCTAAAGAAAGTATGTAATTTGATCAAATCTTTTGACTGTTTTCATCAAAATATGAAATAATATTGTTCAGATATTAAATGTATTTATTTTGTAAATTATACGTTATTGAATGTAAAGTAGATAATGTAACAGTAGTCATTGAAACACAAATAATTTATTCGAAACTAATTAACAAAAGAAATAGATACTTAAATTGATAATTTTAAAATGAAACAGTATTTTTAGTGAAATTTTAAATATTCTTAGTGAATGTCAGAGATAAGAATGCTGATACGTTTTTTATTAAAATGCATTGTTTATAATTTTGAATTATTCGAAGGAACACTTATTGAATTCTTTCCAAATATTTCCAAATAAGAATAATTTGCCTGTAATCGCAGGCACACTTACTTTAGTCTGTGAAGTGTTTCGAGAAATATTATAGTAGCTATTTCGAGAGCGTTTCTGGGTAGTCAATCATTTACAATTCCAATTGACATACCAATTTGGTATAAATTACTTATTATATCTAATACGATGGCCACCATGTTATATCCATTTAATGGGCTCTCTATCTAGCTTAGATACATACACCAAAACTGCGGAGGGGGGCGGTGAGGCAAAGGGAAGTGTGGTAACAATCAAAAAATAAAGCTGTGCGAATACTGACTTCTTTATTTCATCTTTTTATCAAAACAGTTAAGGGATTTTATCAAATCTCTATTTTCCTCATTTCTCTACGATAAATATACAACTCACTCATTTCATTTATTTCCTATTTACTATAACTTACTGAATTGTACAAAATAAAATATTTTTTTATCTTGTATTCACGTTATTTGTCTTTGACTATTAGATTTTGCAATTTACAGAATCCTGTTTTTCTAGATTACCATTACTAGAGATTATATATAAATCAGAGTTATACTGTTAAATCTAAAATATTAAATGTGTATGACAAAGGGAATATCACGATGCGTCGCGATTATTATTTATGACAGGAATATAAAGTCAATTCCATCTTGTATATGTATCAAAATCTATATATGTTTGAAATAGACACTGCATTGAATTATTCACTTACTGAATATGAAAACGAGGTCATGACAAATAGTGAATAAACTGTTTTATGTTGTCAATTCAATAGTGGGTAGTAAGTATGGTGGGTGTATGCGTATGATATTCATTGCGCTTCCTCGATTTCAAGTTGTTGGAAACACAGTTAAAGTTCGCAATGTAATACAACTTGAAATGCATATATAATTCTAGATATATTTGTATAGCAGACTTATTCCAAGTACCTCAAGCGATTTTGCTATGTATATATATCTATATATTCGGCTTGTTAAAAGTTCGGATCTATTTAGTTACAGACACATGTTGAGAGCAATCTCGATTTCCGATTTTATATACTTCCATTATAAACAATTTACAGTGTTATATACCCTGTAATAAACATAACATAAATAAAAATAATTATTTTTAGTTGATTTAGATAAAAGATCGCAAGTTCCCGAGTTATGCTGTATTTCTCTCATTTATTTATCAATATTTTAATAAACTTTATGAACAATCCGATGGATATATATAAATGTATTTTTTATTAAGGCTATACCATGTCCACAATTTTACTATGTCAAATCTATTTGCAGAAATTGATTCTTGAAGTGGCTTTTTATACATCATTATATGGATAATGCAAAAGCTCAGTATGAAATTGCTATCATGTCCTCGTATTATAATGCAGTCACTATACTAAACCTTCCGGTGTTTATATCTTTAGATATGTATTTTTAGAATCGCGCTTTTCAGCATTTATTTCCCGAACATGGCGTAGATTGTTGGATTTTGCATGCAACAATGATTCTTATTGATAAATATAGCATATTGGTGAATTCGATGTAATTTTCAACACATCACATTTATGACTCTTTTTATGAAGTAAGATAGTGAAATAGTTCTCTCTACTTATTTTGATTATTTTAAAAAACCTATTCGACATTTATTTACGGTTATCCAACTAATAATTGCTGTGTGCGCATACAACATTGTAATTACATTGAGCTCTATAAACATCTCAATAGTACGATAATAAAAAGGAAAGCCAAACTTTTCAAATTCAATAATGTTAATTACCTTCGTATTACTATAAAATTGCATCACAGACCTCTGCAATTGTTGTTTTCATTGCGCGGCTATAGAGAGGTGTGTATTATTTTTTTTGGATAGCCATTTTATATATTCCTGTTTGTTCTACACTGAGAGAAGAAGTATACTAAAAAGTGACCGTACAATTCCTTTCCTGATTCAAGTGCAATTTTTCATTGATTTTAAGTAAAATAATTTCTCACCATAAGTAAAAAATTCACTTTTGCATCGTTGAAGCTTGACAATACATCTAAAATTTCACTTGTTGCAAGTATTTATTTTAGATTATGACAAATAAAGCGTTAAATTATTTTGTCAAGTAAATTATTCACTTACTTCTAGTAAATTTTGGTTTACTGTAAGTAAAAGTTTACTTGCTATAAGAGTATTCTTCACTTAAATACCGACAAAAACTTTTCATGTCACTTTTTTTACTTGGATTCAGAACACAAAGTCTCTCAGTGTACTCTAAACAATTAATTGGTTACGTACAAAAATGTGAATTATTTCTTTTTTAATTATTGTATTTTCAAATATGTATATACTACGTAGGAATTCATTGGAATTTTACCGTCTTTTTTTTCTTAATAAGGACGAGGGCGATGTCAGTTCACCATTTTGGTATGCTTACTCGTTCAGAAGTTGTTCTCTTTCTCTTTTCTCTCATTCGTATTAAAATGCGAGAACATGGATCTAATATAGTACCTATATAGAAGACATTACGAGTAATCCAAGGGTCCTTTCGTCTGCTGCGATGTAAAGTCTTGGCTTGTAATATATTCATATTGACGTTGGGCGTTGCCCCATCAAGAGATATATGTAGAAGTAAAAGGTGGTATTCAAGTTCTTTCTACATTTATACATAAATATACGTATATATCTGTTAGTCTTTTCTCGTCTTTCTTTTTATTACTTTCATTCTCTATTCCATTCTTGTTCTTCACTTCATGCATATTATATTGTGAAGAATCTAGTCGTTATCATTCGAATATAAATATTATCATTTGTTATGTACATTTTGAAAAATACTCATAATATTTCTCCTTACGTTTTTTACTTTTAATTGCATGGTGGTAGGAAAATATTGGTATTATAGGAAAGTATTGAATTCAGAGTGGGCAAAATAAGCTTACATTTTTGAGTTTTTCACTGTATAGAATTCATGAAGAAGCAAAAAATATGAATATTGACATTCATGAGAGTGTTTTTCACTGGTATAAACAAAATGTTAGTATATAATCTTGCATGTGAAAGAACTGAATTTCGAGCTGGTGTCTGTCTGAAAGTGGGTCTACATTAGTGGAAAGATTTTGAGAATGGTTAGACCAAAAAGGTTCAAAATATGAGTGATCTCTTGTCAATATTTCATTGTTGTCGGGGCTGACAATTTCAAAATAGAAAACTTATTGAAAACTCTTCTCCACCGTCTGAAAAAGGTATTTGAATAAATGCGCATGCGCACATGTGACGTTAATAATGAGTGGGAGAAAACTTCTCACCTGTTTACCGGAAAATTCAGGGGAAGGCTGATTCTAACGGGTGGGACCTAAACGAGAGTTCAATGAATGTAGAAAGTCAACATGGATCTGATACAAATTGCTGTGCCAAATTTGGATTCAACTTTGGGTCTGTGTGAAAGTAACAATAATATGTGGTTTTATTTTTGGTTCGAATATTTATATTATGGGCGAAATTCGCATTGAAAAAATATAACCTTAACTCAGTGATGATCCTGGTAGTGTAGTGTAATAATATTTGTACTTGTATACGTCGACAAGCCGTGCTTTGTTTTGCGCTTCATTTGGGTATTTTACATGAAAAAGTGAATTGACAGATATCTAATTAATTAATTAACCAATATGATGTAAAGCACTGGCCGAGTCTATACTTGCCTAAATTATTCCATATTGATGTAGTCCGCTACAGTTGTTCGTTCATATGAAAAACTACGGGCAGTTCTTCGTTCATTTTGTATACTTTTATAATTTTTTTATTGTCATTTATTTTTCTCTAGATTAAAAACCTCCGGAAATAACCATTCTGTGTAATCGTTGGATACGTTAAAGTACCACCCGGCTCATGAGATGTAAAAGTCGAGTGGAAAGAAGCACCCGTTTTTGTTATGCATACATATAACGAATATATATATTCAAATTCAACCACGAGAGAGAAAGAGTGGGTAAAAAATGGTAAATAAAAAGAAAAAAGGGGACAGAAAGAAATTCGCCCAGCAATTTCATCCTCGAGGGAACCCCTTCCGTCCTCGTTATCTCGATTCCGGGTATCCGTGTTCGATTCGAGCTCACTTACGTGGAAATTTCCTAGGCTGTGTTATATACATATACATTTGTATATATAGCTATCAATGTTGGAGGCTTGAGGGTAAACTGCGTTGTTCTTATGATTTCAATGTACCTCTCTCCGTTTCTCTTGGTATCTCTGTCTGTATTCTTGGATCCTTTATATATACACCCCTTATTTTAATCCGGTGTATTTTATCAAAAGGATGATTCCCCTGACACTGACACAGGAAATGGTCTATTATTATTGTTAGCATCGTCTGATTGGTTGTCGCTATTCTATTTTGTCCAATTCATTAATTAATTTCCAATGTATACTGCGATAAGACAAAAATATACATAGGTACATAGATATCACAGAACTATTACTTATGAAAATTTGACTTGAAAATTGTTGATTCGATAAAAAATTTGAATGAATGCTTTTGACACGAGTTAAACAATTACAGTTGTGAGGAGGATTTGCATATCTATGATACTAAACGGAAAAAAATGTGTAAGTACTGAATAATTTCGCAATAAGTCCAGCAAACATCATAAATGTAGTAAAATTTCGTTGGAGAACGCTCAATTTGTAGTATTTTTGCATTTAGTCCAAGTATTCCTGCACCATTTTCTGTTTTTCAAATATTATGTGTTGTGAACATTTCTCGTTGTGATTTACGCACTTGCGGTTTCGTTTGCTCTGGATTACACTAAGAATATAGAAAAGTTGATGCTTTTTTTTTTTTTTAGTTTATCAGAGGCGTTTTTTTGCTGAAAATAAAATAATAGTGCTATCATGTAGCTTATACCAAACATAATTCAATTTTATTTACCACGGCGAAGAAACTCCATAGTCCTCGAGGAAATAGCGTTCATATATGCGACTTACTGTCTAAATTTATTTACCATTATTTCTTCATCAAATACCATATTTGAATTGAATTTTGGTATATATACTTCTCATCGTTTCGGCCGAGACCATATCAAAGACGACAGATCAATGGAAAATGGCAAAATACATTATGACTTCGAAATTAAAATGTGAATACTGATAGTAAAAAAAAAATTGGAGTCTGATTTTCATTCCGGGCGAGCGTCCAATTGCAACTGCTGAAAAACATTTTTTTTATCAGCGAAGCATGACATATGTATTTTTTCTTGGAATGTCATTGAGTGCAGATAGGAGAGAAGAGTGGGATAGTAGACGTGCGTTTCGTACAGCTGAAGGCTCATATATTTTTGCGCAGTGCTGCCTGAACATTAATAATATCAATTATGTATTTAATTTTATAGCAGTGAACGATGTCCTGTGCTGGTTTGAAATTGTATCCATGTGTAATTGCAATCGAACTTTTGATTGATTTTAAATATTTGCAATGAAATGAACAATACTATTCGGTTATACTGTGAATTGCTGGGTATTGTGAAATAAATGATAGGGAGCAAGTGTGTATAAAGTAAACGAGTGGATATATTGAGCCTTTATGTGATTCGTATTCAATTCATGCATATACATATATACAGTAACGGTTACAGCGCACTGGTTGACGTTGATAACGTTTTGTATATAATGCGTGTGTATGAATTCATTGAGTCTGCGTGCGCGGATATCGATGTATTTACTTCGAAATTGGTAAATGAGGAAATGTAGAGAAGGAATAGGGATCACCATCAGCAAAGGGTTAGTCTAAACGAATTCACGTATACTGTCTCGTCGTGTTTGTTGGGCGGGGTCTTCCGATTTAATTACGTTTCTCGCTCATCTTTTTCTGTTTGCTTTTACTGTCCGAAAAATTGTTCTTTACTTTCTCTTTTTCATTTATCTCATCCACCATTTAACCCTATCTCTTCCTCCGAATAAAATCGTCCTGCCTTTAATCCGCTTCTCTCGTTTTATAAACCTACCTTTATCATCCACTCGTGTCCTGTCATGAGCTTTGTAGAAAAGGGACATAAAATAAAACGGGGAGGACAGTGACGACATAAAAGAGTGAGATACATTTAATCAACAATCTCCAAGCTAAAGTATATCCTATATAGCTGATTCGTTTTTTTTTAGTTGTCTGTTTTTCCCTTTTTATTTCCTTTTATTTTCTCTCATTTATACGTTTATTTGTTTTTTTTTGTTCTGTAGATTGGACACAGATCAAGATCGATGATCCTTGTACTTTCATAGAAGATTACTTTTCTCGTTAATCGTATCCTGATTCACTCATTGCAATAAAAACTTGATTGATTAATGTTTATTTTTTTTTTGCAATTACTTTTAACAATTCCATTGTTTATCAGCACATTCTTATTTTTATAATTCATAAAACTATTTTGTAATCAGACAATCACTCTGGCCTTCTCAAAACTTTTTCATTTTCTTTGAATACATTGGTGATGTAATTATCAATTAATTGAATCGCTATTATGTCTTATTAGTCATTATATGAATGTCGTTTGACGTTTCTAATGACTGGTCATCATTATTTTTCCTAGTTGGCTATTATCATGTGTCGTAGTAAACATATAATGCTTCATTACGTAACTTTAATTATGGGTGACGGGATAACCTCAAGCAAATGAGAAACGAATCACGGTCAATGGTAGAATGGTTTATATTGCGAAAAAACCATCATATTGAATTATTTTCTGCTATTTACTTGTAATAAAAATGTGTGTAAGAAACGTATAATTGGGTGAAGGAACTTCTCCACTTCCAACTCCACTTTCAATGTATCAGTCTTCCTCGAATAGGTGCTTAACTACCACTCAACTGCAGACTACACTCGTTCGCTTTCTTGATCATAGAAGAGGTTTTCCTGAAGGGTTTCCCATATATAATAATATGTTTGCACAGAGAATTGGCGTTTGCCAGTATGACGAGGTTTCAATTGTTCAAGCAAGTAACAATACACATTTTACTCACAAAAACTACCATTGTAATTCCACTTTATTCAACTATTACTCATTGCTCTATACTTTGTATCTTTAATTTCATTATTATTTTTTCTTTTCTTTTCATCTCGATTCTCATCGTATTCCATCGATTTTCTTTTTCTCCTCTTCCTCTTATCTTTTCCTATATGTATACACTTATATATACCACACAGCTTAAACGTGATTCAACGTCAGCGTAAATTGATTGTATTTGTTCCCATTTCATTCTCTGGAGTATTTACACGGACGATGCAACCCATTGGCACATTTTGCTGTTTTCTCTCTTATCGTAGTTAAATAGAAAAATTTGATTTACCATCATATTAATTCTAACCGATGCGTTTGCAATATACATATGAAACATTTTGTTTGTTTTATGTTATTAATTGCTATTTATCAATGATTTATCTGAATTTTTTCAGATATTTCTAAGCTTTGATGAGAAATATAATTTTGGAGATAACACTGACGAACATGCGGGTGGCTACATACGTTCACACTTTAATTTAAAATACAGATAAATCGTTCACACTGTGTTGAGAAATTGCTGTTAACAACACTATATATTATATATTTATACATGGATACATAAAGTTCGGACCGGTTTACCTTAATTTACAACCTCGTTTACGTTTTCCACACGTTCATTAAATCTCACATTTCGCGTTTCGTTATTCTCTCGTACTGGAATTTATCCATGTCAAGGATTAAAGTGACGTGGAATTGCTAGAGTTATGCGTGCGATGTGCGTCTTTGAAAAATACAATTCCCAAAACATTTTTATCACGATTAAACTGTTTTGTTAATTGTTTTTTTTTTTTTCAATCCTTCATATGATGATATATGGATGCTTACACATTTTTATCGTTATTCTGTTTTCACGTTATGATGGGAACACAATACATGGTCTGAAAGAAAAAGCACTTCACCTACGTGTTAATCTGTTGATGAATAATTTCGTTGGACCCTTCATTTTATTACCATAGCTTTTTCTTTTTTTCCTATCTCCGTGACTTGGCATGAATTTCACAACTGATATATTCATATATTTTTTCTCATCGTATCGTATTATTATAATTGTTGTTGTTGCTATATACCACTTGCTTGCAAAATTAATTTAATCACTTAATTAATGTGATATTCATTTAATTTACATCATCTTGAGACAGTTCTCATATGAAAGCTTGTTCAATTAATCTCTTGCAAAAGATACTACAAGTTTTATATGATTTTAATACAAAGCTCTGGTGCAATATTGTTTGAAAAATACATCTACGATTTGTCATTGAAATGAAAATGCTTTGGAGGTTTTGGTTGCTTTTATTCTATTTTTCAAATTGTAGAAGAAAATTTTGGATAAATATATTTTAAAAGCGAAGGTACTGTTCAAATACCCATAGAGCACACCTACAGGTCACAACACTACTACCAATAGGTATATATATATATGTATTGCACGACGTAGAGTGGTAGTAGTAACATTGCGTATCGGTTTCCATATACTATAAACTCACGTCAAATTTCCGTCTGATAGTCTTTCTGTTTATATCCATTATTGCTACTGCATATGCCTACATGCTACGTTTCAAATCAACCTGTCACTTTCACAGCCGGCTATTCCGGGATTCGTTTCATAAATTTCCATGAACCTGAAGGTGAAAATATAAGGAGAATTCTTAATTGTACTGAATACAGTTATTACTCGAGAGTGTTGACAGTGTTGTAGGAGTTTATTCAAATTGTTGACTCAAAGGCATTAACATGCACAATATATGATAATATGTAAAAAGAAAACTTACGAAACTATCTAAACAGATAATTCCCTTTGATCTTAGGACAATTCACTAGATATTAATAATAATTATCTATATTCACAGAACATGTGAGAATTAAAATGAAAATTTGCATTGTAATAAACGTCACTTTGTTGAGATAGTTTTGAATTATAACGGAGAGAATTGTAGTTGATACAAAGTATTTGAATGATATTTTATTATATGAAATTGAGGTGAAGTGAAATGGACTAATATGAAAATTTATTAAAATAAATTTGAATTTCTTTTTTCATTCATTTTCATTGAACAAAAACAAGCGATAGTTATACTGATCACTTTTACCATACCATGCGCAGGCAGACACACATATATGTTGATCCGAAGAAGAGTGAAAGGAGGGGGAAAAAAAAATATCAAAGTAGTTTGTGTTGGACCTAGAGGAAGGTATGGTATTTAGGGGAAAGTGCATTTTCCAAAGTGAGTAGATGGTCACTAGTCAACCTCTTCTCATGTCTGTTCCTCAATCTCTCTCAAATTGGACACATTCTTCCGACTATGTCGGCTTCCACTCAGAGATCGTGGTCCCACGAGCTAATTCACTTAGAAACTTTTGCAATCGGACAACACAGTATCGTTGGAGTGCGATAGTCTCGTGGCTTTTAATATAATTTTATGTTACCAAAGTGCAATAGATGGTGGAGCTAAATGCGGTGGCTTAGAAAAGAAAAATGGATGTGAGGATGAAGGGGACATTTCGGATAGAGTATAGTGTATACATAGAGGGATATATTAGAAGGGATGAATGAGCGAACGAGCATTGTTGACGATAGTTAATCGTTACATATAGATCATCACAATTTGGAAACTAATTTGTGTTCATCACTTCCGTTTCTTATTTCACTAAAAACAATAACTTCGACATATATATACAAACATGTTATGTGCATTTCTCTCCCTCAATCTGGTGGGATAATATAATATAATTCCTTTTATCTTTTTTCTTTCTCTTTGTTTTGCTTTGATAAGGAGAAATTGAAGTTCTACACATGCACGCAGAAAAATCATCTCAATTATCTCAATTATAGAAAAATCATCTCAATTATAAGCATCAAAATTATCTCAATAAAATTATCTATAAATTATCTAGATCATCGAGATAAAATTATCTAGAAGTTATCTAGATAATCCAGATAAAATTATCTAGAAATTATTTAGATAATTCAGATAAAATTATCTGAAAATTATCTAGATAATTAAGATAATCCGGATAATCTAGATAATCTCATAAAAATTATCTAGATAATTTTATCAAAATGATCACATCAAAATTATCTTATCAAAGCTATCTAAATTATCTAAATTAACTGAATTATCTAATCGAAATTATCTAAATTAACTTATCTAAATTATCTAAATTATCTATCTATCTATTTATCTCTATACGAGGTCTGTTCAGAAGAAAAGGCGAATTTTGAATTTTCGCTGGCTGTGTACATTCGATTATCGAATTTTTTTTGTTATGTTGGTACACATATTTTTATTATATGTTGGCATTATCAGCCATTTTGGATTAGTAGTTTGTTTTTGACAACTGAAAAGGTTAGACACGTTTTTGTGTGCTCTTCGATTTTTTACTTTTGAAAAAAATGGATCAAAGAATATGTATTAAATTTTGTGTTAAAAATGGAATAAAGTGCTCCAACGCACTTAAAATGTTGACTGTGGCATTCGACGAGTCTACTTTGTCTCAAAAAAGTGTTTATAAGTGGTACAAGCGCTTTACAGAAGGCCGAGAAGATGTTGATGACGATGAGCGTCCTGGAGTTGCAACCACGTCAACAATCGAAGAAAACATCGAAGCAGTGAATAAAATGGTTTGGAAAATCGTCGAATCACTATCAGGGAAGTTGCAGAGGATGTTAGCATATCAATCGGTTCATGCCATGCAATTTTCTCGGATGTTTTGGGCATGAAACGTGTGGCAGCGAAGTTTGTACCGAAATAGCTCAGGAGTTGTTGAATGAAGTCAATGACGATCCAGATTTGCTCAAAAGGGTCATAACCAGTGACGAAACGTGGGTATATGGTTTCGACGTCGAAACCAAGGCCCAATCATCCCAATGGAAGCGGACAGAAGAGTCAAGACCGAAAAAAGCACGCCACGTTTGATCAAATGTGAAGGTTTTGCTAACTGTTTTCTTCGGTTACAATGGCGTGGTGCATCATGAGTTCTTGCCAACAGGTCGTACGGTGAATAAGGAATACCACAAGGAAGTTATGCAACGTTTGCGGGAAGCAATGCGGCTCAAACGATCGGCATTGTGGAAAAACAAATCATGGATTCTGCATAACGATAATGCACCAGCTCACACATCAATGCTTGTTCGTAAATTTTTGGCCAAAAATAACACCGTAATCATGCCTCAACCACAGTATTCACCAGATTTGGCTCCCTGCGACTTTTTCCTATTCCCAAAACTGAAGAGACCAATGAAAGGAAAGCGTTTTGTCACAATTGATGATATAAAGATAGAATCGAAGAACAAGCTGATGGCCATACCGAAAAGCGCATTTCAGAAGTGCTTCGAGGATTGGAAGAAGCGCTGGCATAAGTGCATTATATCTGAGGGGGATTACTTTAAAGGGGACAAAATGGATATTGATGGATAAATAAATACTTTTCGAAAAAGTTAAAAATTCACCTTTTCTTTTGAACAGACCTCGTATATATAGGACATTCTATGCGATTTCGGGCAGTGAATTTTGATGGGTAATGGTTGTGGAAAGGGGCTAAAGTCCGATCTAGAGTCAGAAAATAACCGTAGGACCCCAAGGTACAATCGTCTCTTGAGACATTTACTTCGGGTCGATATTTAGAGTTTTTTTCTAGCTTCCTCCTCTCTCATATTCATTGCGACAAAATACTGCTCGCACATTCGCCATTCTTACTTAACTAATAATTCAAAAACTGCCAGATCGTTCTGAATATAACATCGAAATTTGGATTTAGGATGATCACAAATATTGTCATATTAGTCGACGGTCATTTTTTGCAAGACACGGTGTATACATTTTCATTGTGCACCATTGCAGAGAGTATAATTGAGTTTGATACTACCTTGGCTATAAATATTTCATTAAAGGCAATAAATCATCTATTGCAAACATGACGACATGGATAAATCAAATGGATTAATTGTTTCTCTTTAAATAGAAGTTGTAATTAATCTCATCATTGAATAAACTGGTATGATACTCTGAACAATATTGTTCTAATTTTGAGTATCAATAAATGTACAACAATGACGTCTATTGTTATACTTATTCAGATAATCATACTGATGAAGAGTCGTAAAAGAATAAATAAAGACCTAATATCATCAAATAGGAGATGTATATATATATATGATATGATATAGGCATGACAGTGGCATGATGAAATTCCTCCTTTTCGTGTTTGAACGAAAATTATGGCGATAGCAGTATCCATGACCTGAAGCAATGATTTTCTATATGAGGGTCGTCGGGTCGTTGCGCCAGTTATAATCCAAGAGGGAAATGAAATTCGTCTGATGTGCGGCGCGTTAAGGGAAATTAATTCGCAAATTGCCAGCATTACATTGTCCACGCATCCGAATGTCTGTGTATAAATATATAGATATACATGTATATGTCTGTAAATATATATGTTAAATGAAATGGATAGTAAGGTATGCACACGCTCAAAACATATCTATGTGAATGTAGTCACTTGCATAGTGTTGTGGAGGGTCTATCATGTTGGGGACGACAGCGTTATTGTTCTTCTCTTTCTCTGTCTCATGTATTTTCGTTGAGTTGTTCTCGGCCACATGCCCTCACTTGTAACAGACTGCTAATGACCATGGTCAATTATTCACTGTCAACCACATGTTACGTATACCGGTTCATATAGTTATCAATTCTGTCAAACATTTCTCAATGCAATTTTTAAATAATATATTTTTTGCCAATTGAAATTTTTTATCAAACATGTAGCATTGAAATATATATTGCTTTCCGTTAAAATGTTTGAAATTTCATTATTTTAGTTGTATTATTTAGGGGCAATTTTTTGATAAAAATATTTTCATATATTCTAACACATTTTTTTAAATTCTCATGCGGAATTGGGGAATGAATGTTTGTGCCTTTGATGAACATCACTTTCAATGAATTATAATTTTCACCGACCATGAGAGCCATCAAGAATTTATCGCAAAAAATTGCTCTACCTTGCATAACTATTCGTTAGAACAAAACTTTTTAATGTCGTTACGTAATTTAAAGGCGCCTGAAGTATTTTTAGAAAAATTATCCCATTATCGGAAGAAGTATAAGGGAGAAGGGGAACTCGTGAGAGTTTGCAATATGAAACGATGAAGGGAGAGAGAGATAGAGGGAGAGAAAATAGAAGAAAATCTTATCGTCATGGTGTAGAGCCAATTTTTCATCGTATGCTAATATAAAAATTCCGTAGAAACTTGCCCGGAACAAGGTTGCATATGACTAAAAACAATAATTCATTTTTTACTGACTAATAAGAGACCAAAGAAAAAATAAAAAATAAATAACATAGTTCGAGATAATATTCGTTGTTGGAAGAAATTGCAAATTTAATCCATGTCAATTTGTTGCTTGGCCACTTCAACTGATTATTTAGTTATGCAAAAAGCAATGACCCATGCACATAAAATAGAATGGAATTATGTATGGTTATGAGCATTCGTGCACATGTGTATATGCAACTCACAGTGGAAACTCGTAACGTTTTATGAGACGTAATGGTAGCTAAATGAGAAGCAATATTCTTACTTTAGTAACGGTTCGCGCACAATGTGCAGAACCAAGAGTAGGTTATTATGTCTGGAATATTATAAGTGAGCATCGCATTGGGATTAATTTTCCATCACATTGATAGTCTTTTATATTTCACAAAGAGAAAACTTATAAATTCATCATTTTTCACACACACACACACACACACACATACTTATTTCTATTCATCTTTATTCTTAATCTGAATCATTTGCCATTCACTAATGTTTTCAGCAACGATGAACTTTTTCTCCATCGCTCCACCATCTTTTCAAACAACAGGCCGTCGCTTTTTTTTTTTTTTTTTTACTTGTGCTCACACTACCTACAGATAGTGGGAATATGTACCGCGTCTACCATTTTAACCCATACCTCTTTTATCGCTGTTTCATTCCCCTTTGTGAACCGTCTCGTCTTTTCGCCATTTTCGTTTTCCTACAATTTTCCATTCGAATCATCTCAGGCGTTGTAAATTATTCACTGAAAATTTTCGCCACGAGACTTTTGCTTTGTCATGATATGAAAACTTTTTTTTTTGTCTATTTAATTTCGTGGTGATGAAGAATATTTCTGTATATTTGGTGATATACACAAGGTATTTCAGATGTTCTGTGTACAGTGGTTGATTGAGGACTTTGATTGGATACAGAAATTGCCTGGTATTCATTTTAAACGACACTTATGCAATATGCGGAGCTATATAAATGTTACGTGAAAGTAATCGCAACTAAATATGGAGGGTTGTTGGAGATTTTCCTTTGACAATTCTGTAACTGTCAGAGTGTTTGAGGTACTCTGGACTTGCAGATAACATACGCCAGTGGCATAAATAATTCTCGTAGAGAAAATAAAGTTACAAATCCAGATTTATATGTTATTTATTTTCCTTCATCTCAAATGCATATGCGAGCACTATTATTTGTATGAATGAAATTCGAATAAATTCGATGAATATAACCGTGAAGTTCAAGGATTTTTTGATAAAGTTAAATATTAGATGGATTGTTAAATTTTACATAACACTCTTACGTAAATAAAGTTATTTTGGTGATGTATACAGTTCAAAATTACAATCACACAACAAAGAGAAACGGAGCAAGACTATTACAACTCCTATTCAATATATTACGTCAATTGTTGACCGACGAACTTATCATGAACCACATGTTGCCTCGAAATCATCTAAATTATCTAAATCATCTCAATTATCTTATTTCAACAATCTCATCTGAATTATCCAAATGATCTAAATTAGCTCATCTCATCAAAATTATCTAAATCATCTGATTTATCTAAACTATCTAAATGATCTTATCTGAATTATCTTCATTATCTAAATTATCTAAATTATCTATCTATGTATATCTACATATATATATATATATATATATCTAGAAATAACAAAATGTGAATTTGATGAAATACTTAACTAATTAATCGACTAAATTACGGAAAATGTTGAAACAATAATTCTGTACGGTTGTTTACATAAAAAAATAAGTGATTCGATCAAACTCTCAAATTGTTTCAAAGAAATATGAAATAATATAAGAAATATAACAAAAGAAATAAAGGAACTGATATTTTTACAAACAGAACGAATATTTTCAGTAAAATTTGGAACAGTTCCAGTGAATGTAATTAATAAATAACAGTATTCATTCATTTTTATCAAAACACGTTGTTGATTTATGACATAACATAGAGCTGTGCAAATATTGTTCATTTCATCGTTTTACTAGAACAGTCAAGGAGTTTGATGAAATCACGTACTTTTCGAGAAACGATACAATATTAATAATCATTATTTATATAACCCATAGTATGGAAAAATTAAGATGAAAATTTATATTGTATATGAACAGACTTTCCCATGAATTTGTTGTGGGCAAGCCGATGCACTTACTATTTAACATGTTACTCGATGACCATACCCCATTTAGGTATATCCAAGTTATAACATAATAAAAATGGAAATTGAACAAACGTAAAACAAAATATAAATATAAATATTTTCTCATCTCTATAAAAATCGTTGTCATACATAATTGTGATATGGTTCTCGGCTGCTATGCTACTGAAAAGAAAAATTGGAGTTCATATAGAGTATTAATTAGATGTGATTTGGAACAATGGTATATATATTTTTTCATTCATTCACATTCAATTCAATACATTTTCATTAGTGTACACATTGTTTCATAAAATAATGCGTATTCAGTCCGGTGATTTGATTTTTTATTCGATATTTTTCAACATTAATATACGGTCCAGATGAATGACGAAATTATCAAGAATATATTACGCTCGTAAGTCACACGCTTCATCACGGGCATATTCATCGCTCTATAAATCCCAAATATTCATTGATATATTAGCAGAAGATGTCAGTTTGGTTAATGACTGCTGAGATGTGTGTTCGTCATATACACATGTATTTCGTAAACATCATAAATAAATTATTAATGACAGTTGCTTAGACTTCATGGTTTACGATTTGACATACTGCACACATAATTGATTACTCTGTGTCGATTAGTATAACTTTCGGCCATATGTGTTCACAAATTGACTAAAGAATGACACTACCGAAAAACTATTTTTCTTTTTTAATTGTTTTGGATGAGCAATCAATTTCGTCACGCATCATTTACAATTTTATCGTAGTGAACCCAATCAGTTTAGCTTGAGTGCATTTAATAAGAATGTTTATAATCAATTGTGTCACATTCGTTGAAATGTCTATGCAATTGACAAGAATCCAATTGCCATTTGCCATGCTTGAAGTTGAACCAAGGACGTTGGGGAATGATTATGAGTTTCACTATTGACTTGCAACACATATAGACACGTCCGGTGTACACCTTGTATACATACGTATATATGTAGTGTACAAACTGAATTGTCACGATCACAATTGACTAAAAGCTCTATACTGGTGTTTGGGATTGCAACGTGGTGAGGATTACGTATTAGGCCTCACCGCGGATGCTGATTTACTGCTGTTGGTCACGCCATAGGAAACGCAGGATAACATGGCTGTATGTGAATATCAGTGGGATGATGATGGCATTTCTCGTTGCGTCAGTATTTACCGGTCAGTAGATGGCACACCACTAAAGCACTTACAAATTTATCGGAAAATTAACAAAAATGTTTGCCAAAACTGCAAGTAAAAAAATACTGTCAATAAATTTGTTATTGCATCAGCTGTTGATTTACTGGAGTGACACTGTCCATTTCATGAAGAAGTTAACGAAGAATTATTTGTATAAACGTACTTAATCCTTGAAAACCAAAGTGGAGTTATCTACTTTAGAACAGTGCCAGGGGTCATCAAATTGTGGCAATATTTGAAACATTAGATTGACGGAAATGACATTGAAGTTATCCGCTGTAATTACCAGAATAGTTCGGGTTACAATATCACGGGTATAGTCCATATAGAAATGGTCTTTGTAGTTTACATCAGGATTGTTGTAAAATAGTTCCACTTCAACTGTATATACATTGAGAAGAGAGAGGCTATTCTCAGTGTTGTTGAGTATAGAGTTGTTTCTGAAACTCTTGATCCATTGTTGATGATGCTATTGTCATTACTTTACAGTAACTATAGTTTAAATTTGTCAACTCTACAGTTTCGCGAATTACAATTCTATCCATTTGTTGAAAACTCCTGATAATTCCAATAATGTAATCCAAAATGAATTTCTTACAAGTGTATTGATTTTTTTTTTATCACCATTTGAAATGTGATATCGTATCGGCATGTACTTGTTGGGTGTACTGTCACCCAGGTGCAATCACATTTGCCAGTTTATCCATACGCAGATAAATTTATATATATATATATATACATACTTGAATTGTCTGTGCCTTCAGGCTTTTATATCTATTTTAAACGACCCTTCGTTCATGTTCCTTCTCTGCACATTGCTTCTTCTTACCACTCACTTCGTTTTATATATCGCCACCTGTACTACCATTGTAGATATGTATAGTCGTTAAGCCGAACATTCTCGAACTTCATTCGCGTCTCGCAATTCTAATCGATATGTTCGTGTTCATTTATATCCAATTCATCTATAATTTATTTTCCTTCGTCGCAGATTAACAAAGAATAAGATGAAAATATTTGATGAGTAGAATAAGAAACCGCTAATATCACCAGAGAAAAGTGATACGGATTAAATGGTGGAAAGATGTATGCACACTTTGAGAACGATTGATTTAGTTTTTGTTATTCCACACACTACCGTGAGCCAAATTGCATAAATAAATTAGGTGCTAACTACGCTCCGGGCACTCGCAGCAGCAGCAACAATAATACCAGCACGACCAACAAACCCTCATACAATGACCCCGAATCCCTCTTCCAAAGTGCCAAAGCCAAGAGCGCATATATCTATATATATTCATACATAGTTAAGCAAGCCATACAAGTGCCTGCAACAATGTTGTATGTAGTTTACTTTTTTCTTTTTTCTTTTCCTGTGTCCACTATATCTAGGAATCACGCTACTTGTCCCAACTAACCACTTCGTTATATACTCTGACAACATATTCATTCTGTGGGGTTGGGTATTATTATGAATAGAACGTTGGCAGTGTTTGTTTCAAGTTGCACACGTGTAGTTAATGTTGGTATCTGCAACAAGGTTGGATAGCTGTGACGACATATGTTCTGTGGCTGCAATGCCCTCGAGTGTTACTTATTTCTTCATCATATCTGCATTATGTATATTAATAATAGCTCAGTTCACTTTAATACACAAGTTGGAAAATAATATTGTCTATATCCAAAAAATATCTTATGTACGTCAATAGAATTGTTTAACAGTCAGATGATCAAGTGGACTTAATTGTCACCCTAATGAATGTTTTTTAGCAGTTATGTGTTTATTCTCAATTTTTTTACGCACTAAAATAATTTAAGACTAGTTTTTTTCTTGTTTGGATCACTTGGAATTAGAAAATCATTCCACTAATATTTTTTACGGTATTTAATCAAATAATCTACCGTTCGAATTGCATGTCATTTATTGCGTAAAACTTGTATCATTTGTGGCCTTTCTTCGGCATCCATGTGTATAAAAAAGCTCAGCCATCCGAAGGCGAATTATCGATTGTGTTATTGAATTGATATAGTTTTGTTATGAAGGTAAGATTGTGTAACAAATTAAGATAAGAAAGGTGCGATCTCGTAGGAATTATGACACCAATATAGTGATTAGTAGAATTTGAGAAATTCAACATCATTGAAGTGAGATATTTGCAGTTTAATGTTGACGGTTTGCCACATGATTCGAATGTTGTTGAATGGACAGACGGAGAATCTGCGCTATTGTCACATTTTCTTGGAGCAATAATGCCATCGCAATTAACGCAACGAAAATTAGTTATTTGTAGGAAGGTATTCAATGAAGTCTTGTGCAAAATGACACTTGAATTACCTACAGCATTTGTGAGTTATGACGATTAAAATTAGAAACAATAATTGTTTAAGTACACTATATGTAGGTACTTATACCCGGATTTTACCAACGCTGACGGGGAGAATTTCTCCAATGCATATACGATGGAATCCCTCTAATTACGACGCGATATAACTTTGTATTTATCATCGCCTGAGGTGAGAATTCCCCTCCATTTTCATTGCATCACGTGACTATTCCACCGACAAATTTTCTCGCCTACAGTCACAGTCAGTGACTGCGCATCTGTAGCTCTATTTCAATATGGGCCATTTTAAAAGGGTGTCCATTATCAATAGATTTCTCAGAATCTATAGTTTCCAACTCGAAAAGATCGAGAAGTTTTATTAGGATGAATTCATAATAATGAGCGTATTATAATTGATAGAGTAAATATAATTTTGAGATAAAAAAATGTAATTTCGGGCATTTACAAAAATGTTCTGTGAAAAAAAGTTTATTATTCATTGTCGGATACAATCATTCGCTTATGTTTTATCCTAGAAGATATCGAGAGACTTGGAGGAGATTTTCCATTGGAATATGAAAGAAAATATATTTAATACTTATTGGAAGAAATTATGACCAATTTTTTTTTGCTTTTGATAATGTCAACAACCTTGAGATATGTTTAATGTCACTTGAGCGAACTCACGCATTAATGCTACTGATAGCACTCAATATGATATGATATCTCACTAATGCTTAGCTCGAAATCGTTTTTTAATCATCGTTAAAGTATAGCGTTAAGGACACATCATGTGTAATGATAAGCTATTTAGAAATAACGTGATTCCACTATTTACAAATAAAGCATTGTGTGATACAATATGTATTACATTTTGTCAGTGTTCACACTTTGATATTAGAGCTGTAATGTATTTAGGCATTGCGTCGTATCAATGAATGTTGCTTTCTCGAGGACTATGGAGTTTGTTTGCTGTAGAAAGTAATAGTTGAATTATGTTTGATACAAGCTACATGATGAAGCAATAATAAACTTTGATCGTTATTCGGGGCGATCCTTCATACATTCACTAAAATGTATATCTACGTATTGCAGAGTTGAATTGTAGTTAATTCTATTGCGTCTGAATGACAATTTTCAACTGTACTTTTTCGGATATGTACTACAGTAATCCCTCATAGTTATACCATATTTATTTTATAAAAGCGAGTGTGTGCGTGTATGTATATGAGGCTGTGTCTCATCCAATTCTCAGACACTGTCACAAATAATGGTTACGAGTGTATAAATATCCAGACGTTATCATATAAACATATATATATATATACTTGGAAAGCGCCCAGTTGATCTCCAACTGTGAAGAACAAATTGACGTAATTAGAAAAGCTCATGACGAGCATCAAATATATATGCGCAGCTTAAATTAGACGATAGCAAGTCCCTCAGTAAATTTGGATAACGAGAGCTATGGAGGATTGTGAATGTGTAGTGAAAGATTGTGACTTCTTGGCTGATGGCAAGAGCTCTATTGCGGCATTACGTACAGACATACACGACTGATGTATCATCATGAAAACATGATCACATTGCTGTTGGTTAGATTGGAATGACACCACATGAATAACCGTTTCTACCATGTCTCTCACACTTGATCTCCTTTCAACCTGCACACCATTCTACATATCAACGAGCGACACGTACGTACAGGCATTTTGCGTGCGTCATTCGTATTTAGACTCTCGCCAAATTTTATGTCTGCTTTGACGTTATACGAAAAACATTGTCCGAGACAGCCGGCAACACGTGTATATATAGTACGAAAATAAGGTAAAAAAACTAATTGATAAATTAGATTGCGACTATCTGACCAATGTTCCGATGTTTGTCGTTGACCCGCACAGTCTGTGACCCAATTAAAACACATTTACCTCATTTACGTTTCTCGGTTGTTCAACATCCTCATAACTACTTTCATATTAAGCTACCGTATTAACTTTTCAATCTTATTATTGCATTGAATTAAATTGAGTTTTGAATTGCAGTTATATATGAGGAAAAAATATAAAATTTAAAGCTCATGCTGCTTCGTGTTTATATTATTTTATTTATTAAAATTAATTTTCATTGCTATTTTAATTATATTATTATTTGTTATCTATTATTGTTATTTTAAATAACGAATGTAGTTCAAAATTGTGGAAAAATGCTGTATGAGTCTGTTAGGATATCTCAATTCTTTATATATGCCTGGATAATATTGCGTGTGCTACTAAACACTATTAAAAGAGAGTATACACACTGAGAGAGTTTATATGAATTGTTATAGACCACTGGATGGGAATTTATATGGAACTTGCGTATATACAATGGCAGTGCAGACAAAATATTGCGTTTGGGTGTTAATAGACGATCAGGGAGGAGGAAATTTGTGCTGCGTCCAACTGCGTTTGGCTTTTTCTTTAAAAAATATCGGTCCACATTTTTTTTCCATTCTCTCTACTGAAATAAATATAAATAAAATGCTTTAGGCATTTTCCTGTACACACACCCACACACACACACACACACACGTATACACATAAATATATATTTATTGTTTTTTCTATCAATTGAATTGAAAGAGGGAGAAAATTAAGAGTAAATGCACGAAATGAAACGTAAAAAAAATTTTTTTCATCCTTGTGTACATACAAATAGAAAAATAATAAATGTGCGACAAGAGAATTTTTTCACTGGTTTTCAGGACACAAATCGTAAATATAAAGAAGCTAAAATATACACATGCGTGCTCATACATACATGTGTGTATATACGCTGCATTTTCTCATCATGACAATAATAACGAGGAAGAGTAGCGCGCGACGCCTAGTTTATATACGTTTTCCCCGTGGTGCAGTATACCTCCATCTTCGGGATACACTCGACATATACAGGTAGACCACTGCTACTAAATTCAAGTGCACTACTAAGATATATACTTCAGCCGAGAGCCATACTATATATATATATATACTCATCGCTATATGTATATACATTCCAATTCCCGGGTCACCGAGTTTGTAAACCCGCAGGCTCTGGTCGCCAAATTTATTTCTTTCTCATTTGTATATATCGTACACTCTGTTTCTACATTTCGAAAAAAGAAATGAAAACAAAAAACTGTTTCAGTTTGTCCGCAAATATTTTCATCCTTATACATGGAGGCGATTTTACATTCAAATTTATAATATTACTGCATGAGAAAAGGGGTACTACGTGGTAATGTTTATGAAATACCATTAATCGATATAAACATACACGGAGAAAAATAATAAGATAAAATCCCATGCTATTCGATTCAATTTCTATGAGAATTATATTTAAATATGTGTATACAAATATAAAGGTTGTCTCTGATCGGTCGCCCACCATTACTGCTCATCGATTGGGAAAGAATAATAGAAACTTTGGACGTTGTTTTTAATTTTTTAAGTAGTGCCAATAGAAATTGTGCTTCAAACCAGATAAGCGAGAGCTGTGAGGCGACCAGGGATTGAATGCGCTACTGTGGGGAACGGTAGGCGCTCCACTATCGCTACTCGTTGTCATATCTAATTGTATTGTTCAAGTCAAAATAAAATCCGATGCAGTTTTAAATGGATTCATTGTATTGTATTGTAAAATTTCAGAATGAAATTCATACACATGAATGAATTACGGAAATCGGTGAATTCACGTATTTGTTATTTATTTTTTTGTTGGTTATTTATATTTTTTATATTCATGATATCTCAACTTCAGATATTATTCTTTTAGGAAAGATTGTCAGAGAAGTATATTTTGTGTGGAACAACCGACTTGTTCGTCCCTCTCAAACATGAATTTTCTTAATTTGTATTCCAGCAAAATATTAATGAATGAATTAATATGTACTGGAATAAAATTGTTTATTAGTATCGATCAATAAGTTTTTCAATGGCAAATCCAATGGTAGAAATGAAAATCCAATACGGAATTTTTTTTATCCAAAAAATCATTTCAAAGTCAGAAATTCTCAATTTCAATCAGTGTCTGAAATATTTTATTCGCTCTATGCCATGTATGAAAATTTGCTATGGCTATGAATCAATTTGTTTCTTAGTATAGGTCGATACGTTTTTTAAATGCAAATTTAATGAGAGCAACAAAAAAAACGATGTATATAAAATATCGTATAAAAAATTTCAAAATAAAAAAAACGAAATCTTAGTTGGACAAATCATTTGGATGTCGCACAGAAAGTTGAACTTTTTTATGTATTGTATTTATCTTTTGTGGACAAATTATTGTGATATCTGTTGCTATCGCCGGGATCCGCAATTAAAAGAACATTCAATTGATGCCATCAAAACCAATAAATGATTGATATAGATAATTCTTATACGTATCATAGAACGACAATGTTTCTCTCTCGCCTATCTGGTTTGAAGCGCGCTTGCTATTGGCACAACTTCAGAAATTAATAGCAATTCTAAATTTGAATATTAAGCAATCATTCCGAAGCCAAAAATTTCTATTATTTTTTCCTCAATCGATTGGTACAAATCGTGGGGATCCGATCAGGTACCAACACCCTATATCAATATATATTCATGTCTCATTATAGTAAAAATTACTGGTTTTTCAACGAGTCTATTTTAATTATTTCAACATAATTTTTAATTTCAATTATTTGATATAAATATATGCTTTGGATTTGACACACAATTTTTCCGCGTAAATATTTCCGTAGCTGTTGAAAATATGGAATAACTAATTAATATTCTCACGGATATTAAAAGCAATTTACAGTGTAACGTAGACACGTCGTCTTCGTTGTCGTTTGATAAATGATATTTCTTGCGTCTTTCAACGTATACTTAATTTTATTTTTTATTTTCTACCTTGCACCATGGTAAGTTATATAGAGGGGAAAAAAGTGCAGAACGCTACTGGCGCAGGTGTGTCGGACGTGGGTAATTGGCACACTAATGGACGCCGACACGCGGAGCCAAAGACGAGGAAGGGATTATGGTAGAAGAAGAAGGTGATATGTAGGTGGAGAGGTGCAATAGATGAAAAACTCGTGGAACGGAAAAAAGGCCGCGACCTTCCGAGGAAATATTATTGTGACAATGTACACAATGGAATCTATATATAGATATGTACATGTTGCTTGTTCGTGTCTACATAACCTATACGTCAGCTTTTCTTCTATACTGATACGCGCTTGCACGTTATATTCATTATTTATTATCACGTTTTTAAATTATACTCAATGTTTACACACCTGTTTATATAAGTTTTTCATACATATTTTATTTAATAATTTCTTTCAACCCATTATGATTCATAAGAATTGTATATTCCATTGTCGTCTATTATCGCACTTTTTTTTCACTCAATTTCCAATTGTAATTGTTGGCAACGGAGAAAATGAAAAGAATAAGAAAAATAAGAAACAAAAATAAGTGGGCATAGAAATGTTAATTTACATTTGGGAAACTCCAACTAGTTTACGGTTGTTTACATTAGCTTTAATAATTTATTTCCCTAATCGAATTTGATCGCGACTAAGCTCACAGACTCAACGTGGATAGAAGAGAATATAAATGAAACAGAGAAAGAGTAAGAAGCGAAGTGAAAGGTAAAAAGTGGGCGAGATAATAGATGTACGATGAGAAAATTGGAAAAACTTGAGTGAAGAGAATTAATCAATTTTGTTATATACTTTTGGAAAATATTTTTTATTCATAGAAAAACGAAAAGTAATAATAATACTATTACGAGTTCAAGGAACGAATGAAGGAGAATAAGTAAGTAAGAGTCAGACGTTGCGGACAATCAGAGTAACGAACATAACAAGGACTTCCTGCATATAGTTTCGTGTATGTCATCGCTCAGTGTACTCTCTTCACTACTGTAACCCTACTTCTCTGATACCGTTATAATTCAACTGAGCGAAACAAAAGACCAGTGAGCGAGCTTACAAAGGCCCATTTAAATTAATCGCCATAATCATTCACTTGTTACTCACTTTTTTAATATTTTTTTCTTATTTTTTTTCACTGTTTGTCTTCCAGCCAACCAATGCACACGAACACCGAGTGCATTCCTAAAATCTTCTATTCACTTCACAAAATCTTATCATGAATAATAATAATAATAATAATAATAAATTAAAAAATGACTGAATAGTTGAAGTACAATGAAACAAAAAATAAATACAACGTAACATGCAAAATCTCTTTGCTTCTTTTTTTTTATATATACAATCTGTATTGTAGCTTATAGCGCTTTTGAATTTCACCATAAAATTGAATCATGCACTTATGTTTTACACTCCGAATTCACGCAACAATCCAATTATCGAACAGTACAAAAGCAAAAAAAAAAAGAGGGGAATAGAGAGTGAAGGAAAGGACAACAATTTGATGCATTTCCAATATATACTCGATGGGGGAAATTACAATATGTTGTCCAATCAGTCCATTGTATGATATGAGTGAGTGAAACAGCTCAATTATTGCTTGAATAAGTAATTTAGCTAAATTACCGAATGTATTTATGTTTAATCAATTATAATATAAATATTATAGATTCCATTAGTAAATACACAGCTATAACAATATGAAGTGGAACCGAAGTCTGTCTGTAACTCGGCAATAATTTTGCATAATTCTATCTCTCGCATTTAAATATTTCAATTTACATACATCGGTGAAACAAATCAGCTCTGATTTTCATACAATAGGAAATATGACAAGATCATTCAAGTTAATACTTAATATATTGCTTAACAAATTGTTAAGTGACATGTATTCGGTAAAACTCTTTATAGTGAAAATATTTTGAGTGATTATTATATTACATATATATATATATATATATCCCTTTTGCTCTTCTACTTCCTCCACTCATGTTATATTTTGTGTCTGTGTATCTATGTAAATATCTCACCATCATATTCTTCATTTTATTTTACTTTCTTATGTTTATATTACTATATACACATGCCTTAAACTATATCCATACACACATTACCCATATATTGTCTATCTTCGTTGCTCGCCTCTGCGCGCTTCGAGATTATCGGCACATGCGCCCAGTGCGCCCTCTGTCTAGTCGGAAAACCGAATAGTCGACGGCGTGTCAAAACCATTCCACTCGACTCGCCAGTAGTACGTTGAGGATCGTCCTCCGTAAACGTGTTTCATCAACTATTTACAATTATCCACTGACTTTGTCACTTTCTAAAACTGTATTAATATATAACTTTATTTATTTCATTTGTTCATATCCTCGCATAAAGTTTTTCACTATAATTTTCATTAATCTGTGGTGGTGTGGTGTGTTCACGTTGAAATCCTTTATAGAAGCCAACAAAAGACAGAAAAGCTGGTTGTGGTGCGTTCAGTTGAAGGTGAAACGAAGTACATACACACGTTCTCTCCCTCGAGATTATTATTTTTTGTTTTGCTTTTTTTTTCTTTTTTTATTTTTCTTCTTTCTTTTATTTTTTTTTTTCGCTTATTTTGTTTCAAAAAGTTCAAGTTGGAGTTTAGAGTATTGTACGACACATATATACGAGATGAAATGAGGGGGATGAAGGGGAGAAAGGATAGAATAAAATAGAGAAAAGACGAGGTGAGGGCGGAAGCTTTTACTCCATCGGGACTTTCCCACACACATGCCTTCAGGCAATGGGAAAGATATGACTATTCGGGCGGTATAAACTTGTGTTACTGTGAGATTTGTTTCAATTTTTGTTTGTTTTCATTTGGTCTCGTCCATTTTTAGGAACAATGAAACAATAGATGGGAAACTCATGTTTGGTATTTAGTTGAAAGATAATGAATGGGGCCTGAAAAAAAATTATATTTCGTATTACTTCTCAAATCTTCATTTTTTTTGTTATTGTATTTTTTTCTTTACATATTGAAGGTAAAGCTTATTGTTTAAATTATCACGGAATAAAAAATGTTATGTGGACACATGAATTCCAAATTCATCATGTTCAAATATGTGGTAAACAATTGACCAACTTATAATTTTGTGAATTGGTTACAAGTTTTTCGAGAGTCAAAAATGTGATATTGAATTCAATATTTTGTTTTTCGCGTTTGCGAGGTGACACCGATAGACATAATGTAAAACCTTGAAAATACATGTTGGAACAAATTTCAAACAATTATATATGAATAAGTACACATAATTACTCATGAGTATAACTTTATGGTATATTTAAATAATATGTGTGTGATGTTGAGTTGTATTGAAGATATTGGAAACGGAAAAGAGTACTTTGTTGGAATATTGATTGTTAATATTCTACAAACTCATGTGAAGTGTGAACCAATTCGAAAAATTCATTTACTGCTTATGTAATCAGCCTTGCTTCACTATCAGAGCCGGTGTAATTTTATTACGTTATTTTCTATTTTCACGCGTCACTCCATTCGAAGTAAATGTATTTACATCGTACATTCACCATCATAGTTTATCAAATAGCGAGAGAGGGAAATGTATGAACTTAAAGCGAAAATGATTTCTCAAATAAAAGCTGTCTCCCACAAAATTTTACATCATATTTAATATTTATAATTTCATTCTTCTCTTATAGATTGCTTCCTGTGCCATCCTCATAATTGATTTTGAAAACGCTTATGACGCTCTACTGGCAATTGAAAAACTCGGTGCTGAAACGTTGAACGGAGAGAAAAGAAATAAGAATAAACAGAAGACGTAGAAGTAGAAAATGAGCAGGTGATAGGAGTGGAAATATATAGAAATAAAAATAAGCGAGCATGAGATAGAAGTGGAGGGAAAGAAGGAAAATCTCATTAGACTGTCAGCGCATCATTGCAAAGTTCTTCTTTGTTCTCATATCCGGAAAGACGAATTCATCCTTGTTCTTTTGTTAGAAAGTGTATTTTTTTTTTTTTTTGCGACCACAACACCAAGGTAAATAGGCAACTGAAAACGACGGCGTCGACGTCATCACGTCTAGTGAATCGCGATAAGTATCCTTGACACGTCGCTCGGTCGAGCGCTGTGACATCTCCTGGGCACAAGACAAAATTGGTGGGATCCTCATCATATATATAAAGTACCATCAGATTGGTTCTCTCAAACATTTTCAATTAAGGAATTTTTCATTTTTCACGACTTCATTCGGATGTCTACTTCTATTCTTCACTCTTACATGTATATGTGCATGTACGTACATCTGCCCTTCACCAACAATCTACGAGGAAGAACATCGCGTTCTGAAATTCTACAGCCGTTCTCTCGAGTGCCGGAAATTTCAGTGAACCCATTGTGAAAACATGGCGTGGATAATAAGATGAAAATTCTCATTTATTTTTGAAGGTGAGGCTACATTACAAAAATTAATTTATCACTATTTTTTATTTTTATTCCAATATTGAATGAATATAAATATTGGGGAAAAAAATTTGTTTTTTGAATTAAATTTTTATCTGTGACTTTCTTTCTTATTTTGGATTTTCTTTGGCTTTTGTTCATTTTAATAATAAAACAATACTTCAGGCAACATAATTAAATTGCACGCATTATGTCTCGTATAATTTTCATTTTGTTGCGTATAATTGTATCAAGTATACATACGCCGATCAGTCATAACTTTCGTTTGACGTTTAATTAACTTGTGACTCACATATTACTATAGGTAAATTACCTGGGGTAAAGGGAAAAAAATGAATGTAAAGCCATGCAGTAACGTCAAAGGGAGAGCGGGAGTGTGTGAGAGAGAGAGAGAGAGAGAGAGAGAGAGAGAGAGAGAGAGATAGAGAAAGAGAGAGGAATTGAAAGAAAATGAAATAGGAGGACAATGCGAGAGATTCACATGAACAACAACCACAATGGAGTAAAGAGAATTACTTGAGATATGTATGTGTACATATGTAGTTACATTTTCACTTGCGAACTCACCTTAACCCAGAGGTTTAACCTAGACTGACCTTTATATCTAACAAAATACTCCGATTTCTCTTCAATTTCTGACACGTTCAATCTCTGTGAAATTTACAATTTTCTGTTTTATTAATTCTTTTTCAATGAAAAAATATCGAAATTTTTCACAGTAAATATCAATACTAATCTTGTTATGTAAATGATTAAAGGAATAAAATGTACTGTCAGGATGATCTCATCATGCAGAATATTGAATCATGATTTTTTTTTTTTCACTCGAAAATTTACACGTCCAAGACGATTTGTAGTTAATGTAAATTGAAAATGATTTAAAGTAGTGAGGATATGTTTACGAAAGAAATTTGTGTGATGCAAAGAGGGGTTTGTCGAAGGCCACCTTTATGTTATATATTTTTTAATAGTGATTTCTGAAAAAATTGCGTATAAAAAAAATATGCACGTGAAATCAATCATTTTTACAAATAAAAAAATGAACTATTGGCTGAAAAATCGAATTAAACTGTTATTCAAAAAAATTATAATAATATTTTATTTATTATGTAATGAAAAATACACAAAATGGCATCAATAAAAACTAGTTGAAAATATGTATAATGGCAATATGAAATTTTAATCGAATTTATCAAGACATTTTTGGAGTTATCTTTGGCATAGATATTGAAACAGCGGTTCCAAATAAATGCATTCAATGTTTCGACATAAAGTTAAAATTGCCATACACCGCTACACTCAATTCAATATTTTCGTTGCTTTTACGAGTATGACAATAAATTTGGTATGGACATTTGAGATATATCACATATCTAACTAATACAATAAAAAATAAGAACAACAACCAACTGTTTGAATTCATCATTCAATGACGATAATTTTTTATTTATTACACTGTGAAATGTATACAAATGAGGTAAGACAAATATGTACTGTAATAACATAGAACACACGTGTTTCTTTATCAGATACACCATTTATTAAATATTTTTCATTCCACAATAGACAAATGTTAAAAATAAAGAAAGGAAACAACATTGCCAAAATAAATGAAGAAAAAGCGAATATTGTCTCGTGCATTTATAATAAAACTGAGAAATCCTATTTCGTTTGTGACAAATCATCTCCCTTATGTCAACGTGTGTATATGCAGAAACATCATTATCGTTATTTGTATGCGTGTGTGTGCCCGTGTGGATATATAGACGTATGGGAAAGGACGAAAGATACAAATGTCTCGTCAATTCTCTTTCACTGCAAATGAACCAGACATGAAATCGCTTTTTCAAGATTATTCGAATGTCGCGAGCGCTTATGTAATCGCTATACTATCTTACTACACCCAATCTCACATATATACATTTTTTTTTTTCGGATTTCATCCTCGCAATGTCTTGTTCGGTTGGGTGATGGAGAACGTGAGGTCTTGAAACGATCTATGGAATGGTTGAGACAAAATGTCTTGCTATCGATCTTCACCTCAATTGTGTGACCTACCACTATTGTCCCTCTCTCACACTCCTTTACCTTTTACTCCTTTTTTCTTCTCCATTTTGACCATTCTACTATCTCTGCACCTTTTTGCAACCTTGATTCGTTTTTATTTCTTAATAATCCGGCCCGATAATATTTTTCTCTTTATTCTTTTCCAGATTCACTTGTAAATTAATGACGCCTTCAAGCGACTGTGACAATTATTGCAATTATTTAGCATCACCAGCCCATTAGTAAAAATTGACATACAAGCTCTGGAAATTAATAAAGCAGTGAAATCAGTGAAGGACAGGGGGGGGGGGGGATAATATTTGTGGAGTGATAATTGTTTGGGGAAGAAGAAAAGAGGTGAACAGAAGAAAAACGATATATAAAATAACGATGTACAAACTATTTCGTCGCGGCTCCGGTCGTATGTTCGTTCTTTGTGTTGTACTATTGTCACTGCTACTATGCTTGTACTACGTGAGTCAAACTCAAGCGCCATCAACGGGTCAGGCGCCATTGGTAGCAGCTCAACTTGCCATAAGAGACGAACAATCACTCACAACTCTTGTGTCCGACTATAATGAAGCACCTGACGCACGTGTATCAGCTGCCAATTGTCCGTTACCACAAGCACGCAATGCTGACATTGATACACCCACGGAGTATTCCAAGTTCGACTTCCAAGTAAGTTTTATATAATTCAAATAATAATGAGCCAATTGATTAAGGAAGAAAAATGTAAAAAATAAACAACTCTTGGTGTGTATTTATGCAGGACAGCCTGTCTATATTTTCGGTTGCATTCTCTCTTTATTTATTTGTGATAATTATTTTTTTTTATTTTCAATGTATTCCACTCGAATTCGTCCGGAGCGAATAAAATAATTACGAGTACGAGCTGTGGAAAAGTGCGGAGACAGCGGTATACCGAGGCAACTCGATTAAATGTCGCCTCGGGCAGTGCCGCGATTCGTTTTAATTACGCATGGGGCGAGGTTGTCGTCCTCCACACATACCCTCCATTTTCATCCACGCATACACACCAACTCCCCTATATTCTCATATATATCCCTTGACTCTATGGGACAACATGACACATTGGTTGCTGCATGTTGCGAAAAAGCGAAATGTTGACACGAGTTTTGCAACATCACACCTCTCCATTATTATCCAAATACATAATAGTTGTGGAAATAGTTTTCTATTTAGTTAATGGAACCAGGCTCTAATGTGAAAATTATCTAGCGATAAATTCACAATAAAATTGTCTATTCTTTCGCGAAGATAAAGAATTTTAATTGGTTGTCCAAAGCAGGAATGTCCATGTGTTTATATCGCTCTCGAGTATCTTCGAATGAAATTAAGTATTTATACAGTCATATATCTATATCTTATAAATGTATTATATATAATATACTATTCGCTATCTGATGTTGGTCAATTTTTAATTTAATAAAAAATCATCAGTTGGGCATTATGAAATTGTCACTCAAAATGGTACATTAGATATTAATACCAATCTAATTTTTTGTGATCGTTATTTCAATTTATCGAAATAAAAGTGTGAAATTTATGGAAATTTTTCTATTAGTGTAAGTTAGTTAGTTTGATTTATATGGTGATTTTGCAAGAAATTTAATGATAAAAATTATTTAATTTGTAGATGGAACACGAGTTAGTCATGGCAATGTAGCCAAAAAACTTCATATAAAATCTGTTGACGGTCAAATTAATTCTTACGATTACTCACAATACGGACAGTATCTATATCATAGGTCTTTCGCCAATGTGACTTCGTTGAATCGGTAGTCTCAACATGATTAAACACCTCACACATCATCTACACATGTTGCAACATCACGATCTCAAACACATGTTGCAACATTACGATCTCAAACACATGTGGTTTCTTTTCCATTTTTATTATGATTAATCACAACTTCAAAATCAAAAATTTTTTATTACAAAAGAGCGGTAAACTCAAAGTGATTGAAACTTTACAAATTTTTCAATTGTTATATTCTGTATATGTTGAATATGTTTCTTCGTTCACATCTTATGGCAAGAAATATGTATGTATTATCCAAAGAACCAGTGCGTTGTGTTGAAATTTTCTCAAATATATTGTCAATGACAAGGTAAATATTTCTGCAATCTTCAAATTGCTATTTTTAACTGCATTGATTCATTGGACAAAATCGTAAACACCAAGTTCGTACATTCTACAAACAATAGATCGTCATCTTGAACCTCATATAATGATTTAGGCTTATATATATACTATAAATCGGCTTGTTGAAAGAAAAAAAAAAGGAAAAACAACTGTGAACGATAGTAGAATACTATAAACAGTGGAATTCATTTTATAAATGTGTTTTCGTTAAAAATAATTTGAAGAGACTAGAGTGCATACTTATACTGACAATAAGAACAACCTAGAATTGAAAAAAAAAAATATACTATTAGATGAATTATATGAATTTACTTTTCTTATACATAAAAAATATACACTTATTTTTTTATATATACTTTATGGTATTTTAATTGAAGAGAATGTGGAAAGAAACTGTGAGGAAGTGAGTACCCACTTGGCGAATACTAACTACACTACACCTTCCTTCACTTTCTCTCCACTCTCTTTAGGGCTCTTGCTTGAAAATTATTCCAGTTGAGAGGAGTGATTATAGAGGGGACACAAGGGGGTGGCAAAGTGAGGCGAGTCTCCGTGCAAAATGTTGTCGCGAGTGCTGAAGAGCTTTTCGCCTTCGTCTCTTTTACCCTCTTGGCGACAGCAGCCTCATAAAAATCATTTTCCACTTTCCAAAATGTAAATTGGCCGTGCAATTCCTGCAAGCACATTTCAATATATATATATATATATACTGTTTCTAGTGCTTCAAAGATAGAGAAAGTGGAAAATGATTTTTATGAAGCGGCTGAAAAGGGACATATAAAAATTATTATATTGTATTTGTGTTATCAGGTTATCACAAAATGAATATTGTAATATGGTTGCTTTTCCATGCAGTATAAAGGGGTTACATACGTCTAGCAGCACCAAAAATGCGCGAAAAATTTTTTTTTTTAGTATAGATAACAATAGAAATTAATAAAAATAAATAGTACGCATTGTTTATTGATATTTAAACATTTTTAAAAAATATATTCCACTTTATTTTACAAAAGTTACTATATGAAAAATCGTTGTTCTTAAAATTATTTCTTCAGACATGGTCTGTATGATAACTCATACAGTCTTCATTATTTTTTGATGTAATTTTTTTCTAAATATTGAAAATCGTTTTCTCTATAGTGTGTCGAACCGGATTTGTCATATTTTAATTTGAGAGTTTTATAAAAATAATTAATGTATAAATTTATGATTATTATATTATTTATCCCCACTTCAAGAAATTCTTCTTATAGCATATTTTTGGCGCTGCCAGACGTATGTAACACCTTAATGTAAAAGTTGAAGTTGATGCGGGCGTAGTTACGAAGCAGTCGTTGCTGTTATGGTTTGGAAGTTGAGAATAACCACCATGAATGAGTTAATGTAGCGAATGAAAGTGAGGGAGTGAAACCTACAACACTGTGAGACTCAGCTTACAATAGTAATCAGCCAATTGGAGTAAACTTCAACGCCACCAGAGTTACTCACTCCCAATATCTATCCCGAAAGAGAATAATATGAAGCAGACTAAAATGTATTATGTCTATGTGATGGCGATGATTATCAATTGAAGGTTGATGGAATAGAAGAGATGTGGTGGGAATATGGAAACGAGTTATTGTCTAGTATCATAATGTTGATGTTGTATGGAAAATGGGTCTTAAGCGATCCAAATACCTGAGAGGATTTGATTGAGATGTAATGTAAACTGAAATACAGGAATAATATCGTATAGTTAAGGAGATATTGAAGTGACGGAGATAAGAGATAATTGCGATTACGGAAGGAGCCAAAAGAAGACGATATAATTGTTGATATTAATGTGGAATGTGGGATAAGTGCAATAGGGAAAACACTAGTTATGATCGATGTTGGATCAGTTTATATTGCGGATGAATTAGAACTGTGGTAAAAAGATATATAAGTCTACATAATGATGCGGGATAGGATTAAGTGTTTTCAAATGAATAGCATAGTTATGAATGAAGAGTGCTGGAGAATAAAATGGAATAAGAGGAATATGAGATGTTGATACAGCCGTTGGTGCGACGAATATAGAGTAAGGATGAACAGGATTATATAATGCGGTAGCAGTATTTAAAGTTAATGATAATCAATCGGAGTGTCATTCTGGGCGTAAACCCTCGGTCGTGTTACAAAGAAGTACTCTAGATCGGATGGATCTAAATGACGTAGTCAGAAATCCCACGCGTACGAGACGGAGAGAGAGAGAGAGAGAGTCGTACAGTGTAATTCCACACCATGAAGTTAAGTGCGACAACAATAATAACATGGTCAGCTGCTGCTCCCACATATTCAGGTCATTCACTGGTGAGTGTTATATAACCCTCCCTCGTATATTTACCAATGTATTTTATTCTTTCAATTACTTAAATCAATATATAATTTTTTTGGTTTTATTTTGACGAAACAATCGCATTAGCGCATTCGTTATATTATTGAGTAATCATTATTATTTAATTTTTTTCATTTATATTCACCAGTTATTTCATTTGGTTGTCGTTTTCTGGGTGGTATATTATTTTATGTAACTCATTTTCAGACATGCATAGGAAGCTAGGGTGGCATCCCTTGTTGACGTGGGTTTGGTTGACGCTGTCGGTATTTGGGATCGTAGGAAGCCTAATTAAAAAACTAACCTATCACTATATATATAGTGGGAATTTAAAGGGGAGAATCCATACCATTATTATTTCATTATTGTGTAAAGCTCTACTTCACACATTTATATTCGAAACGCATGAAATATTAAAGTGTTAACAAATTCATGTATCTACGAAATGGACCACTGAGTACCAGATTTTATTTATATTAATGTGTCACGAAAGCATTACTACATATAATTTTTTTTTTCTTTTCATCTTGATATGGTGTCCACATTTCTCCCTCATTTAATGCAAAATCGATAGTGCGTGCGTGTCCACTCGGGTTAACTCGACTAAAAGCGTCGTGCAACGATGAGCGTTTTGTGCAAAACACGTTTCACACATCGCTATTCCCTCTTCGTTTTTCATCATTATAATCATACACACATACCTATATCTCTGCACTCTTTGTTAATTGTTTGTTGTATATGCATAAGTTCATAAAGGCAAAAGGATATTTGATGCATTACTCTCGCATATATACACTTGCCTACGTGTAATTGTCGCGGATAAGAAAGAAAAATTACATACACGTAAATATAAATGGATCGATAAATTAATACAGACAGCACTCATATGACACGGATATTCATGACTTGTCGAGATGAATAATGCCCCATTCTATTGTGCGTTCTATAATTTCGCAGATTTGCTTTATTAAATAAATGTAGTGGAGATTTTTTTACCATTTAGCATTTTAAAAATTGTTCCATCACTGAATTTTTATCGTCAATACTTGTGAGTGCATTTTATCGCCAATTCGCGCACCATTAAATTGGAATAGCGACATATCTGACGATAAGATAAAGAGAAATTCAGCAAAGACTTGCCTGGTACTTTTCACCATGCTATTGTCAATTGAATATTCAACTGGAATGTTTGGAAATATCTATAAACGATATTTGCGGCTAAATCGAATTCAAGTGGAATATAACAATTTCTTATTTCCTCTCCCCATCATTTTATCTAGAAACACACAAAAATTCAATTTTTTTTTTCACCTCAGCTATTCTCCAGTTCACCACAAAAGGTTGATCTAAAGTAAAATTGTTCTTTGTCGATCAATGTGACATTTCGCCCACCACTGCCACATTCATTTTTATCTTTATTGTTCACTTCCCGATGCAGACTGAGTTTTACACGAAATTTTTCTTGGAAGAATAGTATAAAATTATACGTGAATTCTAGACATAACTATATAAACACTAAAAGTTATTATAAATAAACTCAAATTATGTAGTGGCTCCTCACCATGAATTCTTGCTCTGCCTCGATCAATGACCAAAGACGTCAAAAATTACCCCGTAAATTTCAAGCCATCAATTATGTGTATAATCTATTTGAGGAGTACCCATATTGTTACAAGTAGAAAAATATAGAATAAACACTTAAATGTTCAAAAACATATATCGGGGTCAAAATGGATTCCTTTTGGTCACCAAACATTAGCTGGATAAGTTAAATTAATTAATTAATCCTCTTTTATAAATTAAAAATGATCCGAATAAAATAAATTAAATCTACGAGGTCTGTTCAACAGAAAAGGTGAATTTTGAATTTTTCGAAAAGTAACCATTTTATTCACTGCTTCGATGCTGTCTTCGCTTGTTGACGTGGTTGCAATTCCAGGATGCTCATCGTCATCAACATCTTCGCGGCCTTCTGTAAAGCGCTTGTACCACTTATAAACACTTTTTTGAGACAAAGTAGACTCGTCAAATGCCACAGTCAACATTTTAAGTGCGTTGAAGCACTTTATTCCATTTTTAACACAAAATTTAATACATATTCTTTGATCCATTTTTTTCAAAAGTAAAAAATCGAAGAACCCACCAAAACGTGACTAACTTTTTCAGTTCTCAAAATCAAACTACTAATCAAAAATGGCTGATGATGCCAACATATAATAAACATATATGTACCAACATAACAAAAAAAATTCGATAATCGAATGTACACAGCCAGCGAAAATTCAAAATTCACCTTTTCTTTTAAATAGACCTCGTATAGTACTTTTCAATTTCTCATTCCTTGCGATTCTAAAAAATATTCTTTATAACATTTCCAAATATGATAGAATGTAAAAATAATGACATATTTTCATTGGTATCCATATATATATATATATATGTATATATATATGAAAATTATGTGTTGACAACGATCATGGTAGTCGAGAATTGTACTGTTAAAATTGATTGGTCACAAGATGATAAAAATAATTAAAATGCATCTAAAAAGACTTGCGTATATATGTGTATATGCAATTTGATATAGTTGGTATTACATTGCCTAAAGACAGAATACTTCACTCTGTTGATACATGAAAACCGTAGAAAGCCGAAGATATAAAGAGGTAAAATGAGACCGAGATAGAGACAAAGAGAAATGACAATGAGACCATCAACAGAGGCGGCCCCTAACGTGTCGCTTTCAACAATGAGTACATGTAACTGTAGAGTATAACCTCGCGTGACATGCGCTCATTTGTGGAAATTCATATATGGGGGAAACTTTAATGCTGAGGATCTCCAGCAGTAGTTGACCTCGATTCGTCACTTGCCAGGTGAGCTTTTATGATGCCACAGACGCGTCAGTTCTCTCATACATTTCCCAACAAATTTACATTATCTTTTATATCTCTATGATGCCAAATTAACTTTCATCAGAGAGAGAAATGCGGATGGCTCATACAGTGCTCTTACTTATTTTCACTTCTTGATAAATTCATTAATTGAGAAGAAAATGTTGTTGAATGCCTGATGAAAGAATATTATTGAATATTTATATCTGGTACAGAAAAGCATACTGTGATTTGTACATAACGATAAATTGAGAATGCACAGAGATCAATTAATATCCTCGTGACAAGGTGGTTCTTGATTGAGACTGATTGAAGCTCAATTTTATTATTGAATTATCTCTTCACATTCAAATTTAATCACAAATTATAATTGACTATTGTTTGATTATATCGCGAGATTATTTCCATATGATATTTTTATAAAGGAGCGAGAATACGTGATACAAGATAAAAGAAAATATCATTTATGCAAACGACATTCAATCAGGAGAGAAACAAATGAATGGCCCTCCCGCCCCATTGTCTCGGTTGAACGATCAACTGCGAATCGATTCCACAAACCTCTAGGGCAAATTGCCATCGCTTTGCGTGGTTTTGAAATGAGATCGTAATCTCTTTCTGTCTCTCAAACAATTTTGTATTGACTTTATATATACATACCTACATATGTGTGTTGCCAAATAAATGGTGCTACCATATCATGAAACTTAATGGAATTTAACGTTGAAAATTTCCAATTAAAATCGCGTGTTCTCAATAGTGTTATTGATATTTCACCTGTTATTACAACCATAACCTGCAAATTCACAATCGATAATAAATCATTTATTTATCAAGTTTATATAGAAAATAAATAGTGTTACACGTATTTGAAAACACGATCGTGCAATTATTTGCAACTATTTATTATTAGTTTGTGTCGTAGAATTATCATTAAATTCTCCAATTTAACCCGTAAACAGGAAATACGAGAAATACGTTAATACGGTTAATTGGAAGTTGTTACTGATGACTGATTGCACTCAACATGGCAGTCATTTTCTTGTACAAACATTGGTAGCTTGATAACAACTAGAATGAATTGACTAAGAGCGGCATAGAAAATGTCGGTGAAGCTAGAGAGAGAATAATGAGAGTATCTGCAAATCCCCTCTTTTTCCCTCTCTTACACACATTTAGCCCCTTGTTAATATAATAGCTATCCATTACGAACATGTACGTATGGATATACATATTGAAATTTACTGGTTGTATGGTAGCAAACAGTCTATCACTTTCAAATGCGATATTGGCTGTTACGAGACTTGAAATTTATACTGCATATGCCATCGTGGTCAATCAGTTGAATTCAAACTATAAATGTTGCTATAGATGTTCGATATATATAGAGTTGATGAGGAATTCACTTTATACCAAAACCAATCGTGTGCGAGGACGTAAATGAAAGCAATTAATTTCATACATCACTTCGTCATCTAATTTTACATTGGTTAATTAATTTAAATTTATTCAATTTAGTATAGTTATCGGGATATCGATATAGATGTGTAAGCAGAGGTCAAAAAAATGTTTGCAATCGGTGTTCAATTTGTCGTGAAGGCAATCTAATTATTTTCACTTTTTTTTTTCTTTTTTTTCCGTTCTTTATTTGAAATTTGATTATTAAATTGATAATGGAAATATTGGAAAATGTTCAGAATATTTTCATGGCCTGAATCTGCCAAAAAATTTCTTGACCAATATTTTTAATTTCGGGTGGGTAATAATAATAAAAATGAAATTGTTAATTTTATGGCGATTTTCGAATTTTTTATATTCTCAAATACTCAAAGTGAGAATAATAAGAACAGAGGGAATAATTGATAGTCTATGAAAATGGTATATGAATATATTCATACATTTCCGAGAGTTTTTTTTACAATTCTTCATTTGATATTCTTTGGAAGTTAGAGTCAATGGATATAAATTTACGATTCCATTCGCTGCACATCAAACGATAAAATAAAATACTGCTCACACAATTCCAGTGAAAATTTCCCGTCTATATAAATCATTGTTACACCTGGTGCTTCATCTACTCCATATATGTCCGTTCATATATACATGCATTGAATATATTTCTATATATTTTTTCACATGGGAATATCATCGCAGTGGATATCAAATACTTTAGCTCAATTGTTCTTCGTATCAAATCCACTAAACGACCATTTTTCATTGCTGACAATAGCCATATTTCTTTTCATCTCCACTCGCCAACTTTGCAAACTGGTCTCTTCCATCTCATAAAATCTGTTTCAATGTTCTTCATTCGGTACTATAATCATTTGTTCTTTTTTTCCATATTTTTCGTCTATACATTATACATGTATATCTATTATATAAGTTTATATCTGTATATTATGTGCAATCTTCCTTGCTCGTTTTCGCTCGACTTCTTCTCGTTTCCTACAACGACAACGACGACGCCGACGACGCCGGCAACGCCGGCAACGCTGACGATACCGAGGACGACAAAAAAACACAGAATAACGAAACGAATATAAGCGGGCCATGTCGACATTCACGCTCATAATTCTCGCACGACTTACGTTTTCCCTTGTCGTTAGATTCACCCAACCATGTTGCACCAATTGCTTCAAGAGCTTTATATAAAGAGACATTTTTTCGTACTCGTTTATTAACTTGTCATTCGTTATTTTGCAATTTTGTTTATATAATTTAGAAAAATTCATATTCGCTTGAACTAAAAATCAATAAATAATATTCAATACTATTTTCTTTTTGGTTTTTTTTCCTCATAAACATTTCATATACAGTTCTATTATAACTTTACGAACATACTGAAAAATAGGTAACTAAAAAACCTACTTATTTGTTTTTCGTCTATACATGTTTCATCAGTGGACAGTTTTTTGTTAATGACAAATAGTTATTATATTTTACTCACACTTGGTTCCAATTTTGTTTTTTCACCGACAGAACTTTGTATCGTTTTTTATCTCATGATTTTATACAGATCTTCGGTACCGCTTCGACTTTTGATAGTGGAACCGGACAAACTCTTATTCCATTTTTATTTTATTCCTTTCTTTTTCTCATCACCATCTTCGACGTCTTACCTTTCTCAATGCCATTGGCTGTCTCAACAACCCGTTCATTCACCATCCTCGTACCTATATATTCAAACGGAGAAGAGCAACTTTTAATAGTCTCCCACTTCTTTTTTCACATTCGCAATGTCAGAACTAAACAAAAATCGTATCCAAAGTCTATACTAAGCAATGCAATTTTCATGAGTATTTATCAAATTATTAATCAGAAAATACGCAAAGTGCACATATATAAATAAAAACAGAAATTAATTCGTTTCATATTTGTCAATTTCACTTTATCTGAATATTGTTAGAAAAACCAATTCGATAAGATTTCACCATTTTATTTGATTAACATGGTGTCAATTGCCAATATGCTTTATAGCAGTACACAGTAATTAACGCTCTCAATAATTATGAAGTGGAAGAGGTAGTTCTGGTATTTTGAAATTGCTCTCGCTGTTTCAATATCTATATTATGCCCCGTCATCTTGTCGCCAATTCAAATGGTTCTCTGATTTCTACGGCGAGACAAGATTCCACTTCAAGTCAATTTCTGTATCGCTCATGTATAGACGACGACGTCGAGCAGTTCATGTCTCTTCGTCTTGGTCTCAGACTATATCAAAATATATATAGTGAACCAGACGTCTCCCTCGTTCTTTCATCATCTCGTTCTTCTTCCACACTATATCCTCTAAATTATCGCTTTCGACTTTGCTCTCTATCTCTAACATCCTGTCAATATGTCCTTATCGATAAAGACCATCCAATATATATTTGTGAATTTATATCAGCGCAACAATACCGATAGTTGATATGTACTATTCACACATTATTTCAGTTACTATTTTTCACAATTGTTTTCGAATATTAAAGTGCAATTATAGTGGATGGTGAGACGATATTGAAATAGAACGAATCGAATAAATTGTCCATTTTTTTTAATTACGTCTTCAAAAAATAAATACTTGACCATATTAAAACAATAACCAAAATCGATATTCAGATTTGAACGAAAAATAATATTTAAACACCGAAATGCCTATATAAATCCATTCTTTTTTCGAGTATTCACGTAATATTTTACATCAACAGTTGCATGAATAATTCATAATTTTATTCCAGTTCGTCATATTGGATAATTAAATATGAAACATTTGTGAGGTGGGTTAAATTTAAAATTAATTACAACAATATCAAGAGCGACGTGTGATCAAGTACTAAATTGAATTTCTCGAGCTTCTGTAACATATACACGTGTAAAGTGAATATAATCTCCATAGAGCTGATGGTAATATCGTTTTTCAATTTCTATACCGACTCTAATTCATTTAATTTTATTTTCTTAATAACATTTAAAAATTCAATTCCACAATTGTTGAAAATATTCCGAGTGATAACATATCTTCAAATGCATCATTATCATCGTCGAATGTCGCGATCAACTTCAACGATATTGCAGTTAAATTTATGCGGTAGGTGATGGTGCTTTTAATTATAGATAATCGCGTTTGCAATGACATATTGTCTCGATTATATTTCTATTATATGTTTATCAGTGTATCTTTTATTTTTTACCGTTTATCAGAAGATTTGGGACCACCTACAAAGGTGATACCCATAAAAACATATTATCAAATCGGACAAAAAATTGTGACAGTTAATTTATTTTTTTGTTTATGTACTTCAATAATCAATCATTTGCGAAGAGTAAAATAATCGCGTAACAGAGGAGTGATGGAATTGAATAATGAAGTACAACCCCACGCGTGTGCGTCAATAAAGTGTACAATATAAAATTTAATCTAATAATGTTATTTCGTTCATTGCATTCATATGAAGAAATATGCCACATGTTTTATAAATGCATCATCTATATATAAGAAAATATAATAGGTGGGTAGCGTATTATATTCAGTATTTACAACTCTCTGCGTTGATAGAATCCTACAGATATTGACACAATTGAAAAGCCCTATTGTGTGCCATGTGTATATAAATGCATATACACATGCACATGACGGGTGCAAATCAATTCACACTACATTCTACCCTTTTTTCGCATGGGATATCCAGTTCCGTACATTTGTGGGTGCGCACATGTGTGTATGTGGGGGGGTATCAGGACCATGGACGGATTGAAACACGAACACTCTCCTGTATTGTGAACACACTAAAAATATAAACCAATGATTTGACATCATTCACCCATTGCTCAATAAATTTTATTCGACTTCTTTTTACTCATATGCATTTATGGATAGGTATTTCATATGATAGGGTAAATGGGGGAGAGATGCCGCATGTGATGTATTTCGATGATTATGCGATGAGGTAGTCAATAACGTATCCCTAGGATAGGCATTGATGGTTTAGTGAACGTTTATGAGGTCGGAAGTGTTTGTTTCTATAAATATCACTTAAGCATCGCAGAATTTACGAATGTAAGATTAAATTTTCTTTGTAAAGCTTTAAATGCTGTTCTAATGAATGTAATTATTTGCAACGTGGTAGTATTATTTTGTATTTGTAAGTCTTTGCTAGTATTTTGAAGCTATGTGTACGAGTGTAATGACGACTTTGGTCTATGTTCATTCTTGAAAAATAAAAAAATCTAAAAAATTACCGAAGTTACCTGCCATATTTTAAAAAGTGCAGCAACTCTTTTGCATCTACCTTATCATTATCATTATTGTTGTACGAACCATTTTGACAATTCAAGACTTATTTCAAATATAAATTTTTCATGAGATTTATGATAGAATGGTTTTCTCTTTTGGCCAATATCTAAAAAATAAAATTGATCATTTCAATAAATTATCACTTGGTTTATGACTATTTCGGTGTTGATACATATCATGTATCAAGATCAAACCGCACAATTCTTTAGTTACAAAAGTCTCATATGTATATATATATATACACTGTCACCTCTACGACAGATATATGTATTCATATGAATGCACATTCCACATACATTCTCCGATGAAACCTTGGCAAGCCGCAACATACCTTTAAAGCCTAAGGAATTTTTTTTTTTCACATAGTTTTGTAACGCAACCGCGTTTGCCGTCGTCAATCACTCTTAGCGTCCATATTTTTTTTTTCCTATTACATTTCCGTGTCTATACAATGTTTTATTTTCTTATTTATCTTTTTTTTTTTCGTTTCAATTTTATTTCAATACCATATCACTTCTGCTTAGATATAAATGATAGTTATAAATAATAATAGTTTGTGAATGTAGATTAACGCGTATATGGGAACTATTAAAAATAATAATAAAAAAACAAGAAAAAAAAATTGAAACACAATGAAAAAACAAAAATGAATATTGATAAAAAGAAAACATCTTTCTTCTAGCGAGTCTTTGGATAATAATTGTAAAATATTCATTTTTTAATAAAGCCCACGTACATAAAAGTCTCGGTACGCATATATCCATTATATCCAACTATATACTCCTCTCAAGAATGCAAACAGCATACATAACATATACACAAGGACACAAGTGGGGTGCGCACGTGTCGAGACGTTCATAGTCTTTCTTCTTGTTTATACCAAACACACACATATATATGTTCCGCTTTATTTTAACGTGTAAATAAATAATAATTCTTTTGATGTTCCCACTGAAGTGCTGGAGATACGACACACACACATATCCTTCTCGGCGAATATACATCTATATATCTGAAGGTGAATGAAGAGAACAAGAAGTGGTTGGCGATTATACGTATTGCCCATGCAACTGAATACACGTATCTTCTTTTTTCATCTCATTCTAGGTCCCTATAGTCTCTTATAGTCTGCTGCTGTATAAGGTCTAAGGTTATAACCCATAAACTGATGCAAGAGCAAAATAATAAAGGCACTCGTGCATAAAAGTATCAGTTATAGATAAGATGATTGCGCGACTGCGCAGAAAACAATGGCGGCAAGTGACAAGACAATTCGTGGCGTGAATAATTAGAATTGCAACAGAATGGTAGATTTTAGATTCTATAATGAGTAATTTAGATTGGGATTCATTGAAGCTTGTCTGATAGGTATGGGTTATCCATTGTGCGTGTTCGGGTCGCGTTTTATTGGTCTGTAGCCCGCGTTCCCTCATGACAGATCAGTGAGAAAATGCGCAATGATCTCCATTGTGTGACAAACGACAACAACGATTATGTATGAAAATTATATCGGATATATTTGCATTGTATATGAGACAGCCTTGGGTCCTATGTAAAAGGATAAGAGTGTAAATGTAAGCAGTAAGATAAAAGGACTAAAATTGAGTTTGTAAAACAATGAGGAAAATTGAAAATCTGCTTCTACTTATTTTCTAACTGATTTTTTATTTTTCTTATTTTTTTCTTTTTTTTTTTTTTTGTTTTCGATTTTAGAATTTATTCTTATGCATTACCTCCTTTTGTATTTGCGCTTTATATTATGCCCTTTCGCATTCTATTATATCCTCTTACTATAAACACACTATCTGAATTTAAGCCGTGCGCTCTCGCGTTACGCGCATTGCCCGACACCATGATACGATTAAAAGAGCTTAGCGACATTTTGGCTCTTTTGTATGAGCGTCTAGACCAACCAACGATATATTTACGGACTATTCACAACTTTTAATTAACTTATGGATATAAATAAAATACATTTCATTATGCTCATCAATGTGATTTAATAATTTTGTTTTGTGTGGCATTGTCTAAATGTGATAAAAACAATTATTTATCATTTATATATTAATTAGTATAGATACACATTTCGATAGTATTCAACGTTCGTTGTTTAAAATACAAATGCAATAAAAAAAAAAGTGGGAAACAGAAGAATGAAATTTGTTGAATTTTTACTTAGCTATAAAAGTGTAAAAATTGGAAATATTTTTGTGTGTAAAATTGTCAAAGTAAAGCAAACAATACTATTTTTTAATCTTCATCAATTTTTCACTCGCACAATTTGGAGCAGTTACATTGTAAAATTTATCATGAAGTGTACGGCAAAATTTATTGTACACTGCATTCACCATAACTATCAGCTCTCGTTAATAAAAAGAATAGGACAGAGATAAAATAATATTGCGATAGACAATGTCTGGTGTTGAAATATCCACACAATTTGAATATAACATGCTTGATAGTTGCTTGGTACAGGGATGAATCATACAAATGGATGACGCAGCTACTCTGCGCATTACTGAACAAGTTCGTACATTATAATGCTCTTTTGTCGAATACTTCATCGTGTGTCAACGAATGTTGCTGATGATTTTTAAAATAATCAAAATCAATTCATCTGTCTATTTTATCAAATTTCATTTTCCGTGTGATACAAACCTCGCAATATATATTTAAAATAGATGGGTTCATCATACATCCCAATATATACATAGATATAAATAATAATTTATAATTATTGGAGAATGTATAAATATGATGACTTGAGAACATACAATATATGTTTACAATTAAATATGTATACATTAGGCCCACAATTTTGCTCCCGTAGTTTTTTTTTAAGTACCGAATATCCTTCTTTCTGGATTATTCCCAGATCTTTCAAGAGATCCGAAATTGCTTGCTGACTGACTCCCAATGATTCTGCTAATTCTTCTTGTGTTTGACACGCGTCTTCACTAAGAATCGCCTCCAATTCTGCATCTTCAAAAACTTTTCCCTTCCACCACTATGCCGGTCTTTGAGAGCAAAATCACCGTTCTTGAAACGTTGGAACCACTCCCGACACGTTCTGTCACTAATATTGGCTTCACGATAAGTACTAGAGATAATCCGATGAACCTCAGTCGCAGATTTTTTCATGTTAAAATAAAAAAGTAATACTTCCCACAAATGATGAGAATTCGGTTTAAATTCCGACATATTTAATTAAGTATAATGTTATAATGCAAACACAAATTAACTTATATTAACGTAGGGTTATATTTACAAATGTCAAAACAAAATGTTCGACATCTGTGATTAATTTATTTCAACTACTACTATCTACTACAGCCACCTTTCGGAAAACGGCGGGAGCAAAGTTATAGACCTAATATATTATGCTATATTTTGTAAAATTCTTTACCAAGTTATTTATTCCCAGAAAATTATGTGCTGCAAACAACTGTTACTAAATGTAATGTTTAACATGTCTTTTTCCAAAAATCTACTGAGTATTCATTGGCATCCAATATTAATTGTTTCTATTATAATTCAGATAGCAGTGTAATATAGTATTTATTTTCGAATATTTGTAAAAAGACGTTGTCTAAACACGATTAGATATGATATAGGTATTTATACTGAGATAAATAAATACAAATTGTTAGACGCTAATTGTTGATTCGTTGATTATAAATATTTCATAATGTATTAATTGCAGTATAATGCGTTTGTACGAGTATATATTCATATATGGCGAATTACACTTTAACATATATAATTCAAATGAACGTCTCTATTCCCCAGTATTGATTCAGTCTATGTTTGAGAATGAATTAATTTTTTTTTTATCATAATATTACAAATTATTAGCAAAACTATTTTTGCGCGAGACTGAGCAAACAATGGCTCACTAATCTATGCACAAGTGGCATTTAAGAAAACTGAGGAAAAAATATGAAGATTGACAAATTTCATGTATAATACTGTGGTATACTTAGATTTCTTTTCTTTTTAACGGTATGAATTCTGATAAATGTACTAACATCGAAACCCACAATAATCCACGCCGAGTCGAAATATTTATATCTATGCGCAGACGCAAAAAGAACATGATTGTGGGCTTGTGTAAGGAAACTTCATCGTCAAAGTGTCACACAATATGACGAGAAAAATTCTCCGTTAGCGTTGATTAATCAAAAGTTATACGGTGAAATTTAGGTGGATTCTAATGTAATACAGAAATTAATATGTAACGCCAATTTATATGCATGATTAAGCAGACGTTGTTCGTGCCGGATATGAGTCATCTGTCAACCAGCTCCAGTTCCATCCTAATCAAATGTAATAATTAATAACTCTTGCTTTGTAATATAATGACATTTTTATTATCAAAAATGTACCAAGGTTGGGTTATTTTCATTTGGGTGATATCCTAAATCACGAGGTTCATATATCAGTCATCCTTTATAAAGCACGAAGAAATATTTGTATACATGTCAATGTACGTTGACATGATGACAATTCCATTATTTTGATAAAATATCAAATATGACTATTGTGTTTAGACATCAAATAATAATGATGTTAAACTGATAGTTAATATTATTGATATACGATATACTCGTACATGTATATTTTGCCTCATTCTAATTGTTAAAACCTGACTCATTAGCAGATATTAAAAAGTATTCAATAATTAATTGACAACACAGAGTAAATTGAACTGGATTAGTAGCTACCTCGGTATATATTCAAGAAAATCATTATTTTAAGGTTGGGACGCGTGTGTCATGATGTTCAGTTACACTATAACAGACATCGTTGTTGTTGTCACGACGAATACGACAACCTTCGTCGTCGTAGTGTCGCATTGCCTCAATATACATACTGGGTGGTTTGCCGTTAAGGGTGTGGAAGTTAGTTGCCACTGTGTTGTATTACTCACGTCAGCAGTTTATTTCACACGTTCCCCACTCACATGCATCATACCTAAATAAAGTAAAAATATATAAATACAGAGAAATTAACATATACATCTATCTTTTTGTTAGATGTATAGTGCTTTGGGAATATGGCCAAGTATTTTCTACTTGACGAATTCACGTCGCATCTGGTCCTTTTGACTAATGATATACATGAAAGTAGTCTAAAGTTAAATTCATGTCATGTTAAATATTTACAGTGTGCGCTTGAATAACTTTATCCCACAATTTTAATTAGTTTGTGACCCCTCCAATGTTATATTTAGTGCTTATATACCATTAAGGAAAATAATAATAATAATAATAATTGTATAGTGATTGGAGTATAAAAATTTTAATAATTCACATGAATAATTATATTGAAAAAAAAAAGAATATTCTGTTTAGAGCAGATTTGTTGATTAATTCAGTGTGAATTGTAACACAAACGCAAATGTTCAAATAATAGTGATGGTGTAATGAAAATGATTTTAGGTGCTATTCTTACTTTTCATTTTTTTTTTAATACCGAATAGCGCTGTAAAAATGATATTTTGAGAAAGAAATTATTGGTGATTGTAAATATTTTATACGGTTTATAATGGCATTCATAATTTTAGTATATTTCAGATAACAATATCTGAATATTAATTTTTATACAAAGTTCTTTAGAGTGTAAAATTGAAATTAAATAAAAATGCAAAAGTTGTGTGGGATTTTTTTTTCCGTTTTTTTTTTTTTTGAAGGTGAATTCGACTTTTTCAGCTTTAAATATTGGCAGTTGCGCGCATCTCATTCGTCTACTTCGATTTACTGCCGCAGCGTATTCAATTTACGGTTGATATATATATAGGCAGTATGCATATACAAGGGCGTGGCCCCCTCGTGCCAATGCCGGAACTTGCGTGATATTGTACGAGTCTCGATAAGCCATGCATACTCTGTTGTGCTATGCATTATTACATTTTATAAATGTAATAAGGAAATGTAGTGAAGAAAAGGCTACGGTGCTGCGGTATTGAAATCGAAGGACGAAAGAGAAAAAAAAATGAACCAAAGGAAGTAGGGTTGATGAGGGTCGATTAGAAAATAAAGAAAGAGGTATTGCTGCACCCTGCTATTTCGTAAATCACTTTGCTTCCGGCGAATGTTTTAATTTCTTTATTAAATTCATCTACCAAGAGCACTTTTAACGAGTATGAAATTTTTTAAGTAAAATATACGATATACACATGCATTACGATGATTATGATGATACGTTTGCACAATTGATTTATTATTCGCACTTGGGAATTATTTTTTTGCCCATTTATTTTTTAATTTATTATTCCTGTACAATTTCAGTATTATGATATGATAGAATTCTTGTATAAATTTATATGTGTGAAATGTTGATGTTGAATATTTTTTCTTATGTCCAATAAATTGGTTCATTAAGATTGCGTTCATTGTGAAATTAATTTTCGATAACGTACATGACCAGATCCAATTGTGTCAGACTTTATCGTAGTAATTTCATTCTAAACCAGTTTCCAACACACTTCTATTATCTCATCACAATTATTTCAATATTAAACACCACTCGACTTGCACAATTACAGGAAATTTATAAAGGATGTTTTCACTTTTGGGTGATTTCACACTGCATCAGATATGTCGAAATAATTTAAAATAAAAAATACCTATGTGCAAATGGTAACAGGGGAATTATACTGGTACACCAAAAGTTATTGCAAACTCGATATTTAAGTTCAAATTATTAGATTGTTACCATGTTTTATTTTTCAGTATTTATATATTGAATTTTTTGATATTTCTATTCATTATCAACTTTACAGTATGATCTATTGTTACTATTTCAATGTAGTAATTTTCTGTTTACAATTCTCTCTATATTATGCGAATAACAGTTATGAATTCATCTAAAAAAAAATCAGTGTCTAATTTCAAAAAATCTTTACGTGGTTTTATTATGATATCGGTTTGTGTGCGTCTGTCACCAACTCACCTTGAGTGGCCACTTCCATAACGGCTAAATTGAAAAATTTGAATTTCAATAGGTTATTAGTAAATTGAATGGAAGAACTTGTAAATTTATTATACTATATTCGAATTTAGCTCCACAATTATCGTGTACTTATCATTCTGTGCATGAACCAAGAAATAACTCAGCAATTTTAATAGCGAACATTTAGGCAATACTTCATTGAGAATGCCACACTACGATTTATAACAATGGAATATGTAAAGGATCTTATTATACCGAGATAAAGAATACACATATAAAATATTATTCATTTGAAAATATTCTGATATTTTTGTCAAATTATTTTGGCTCGCGATGGAAATTGAAGAAATCGTAAACTCTATTCCAAGACATTATATATATATATATATATCATATGTACGAGTATAAAGAACATATATCATGTGTCTCTATTGGACGGAGATTGTGAATGGAGAGATACTCTATAGCGTGTATATAGTATAACTCGTAATGCCCACTTTCACAAATGCGACGATAAATGATGGCTATTCTGCCTTTCTCCGCCTTTTCCATCCTTCTGTACACTTGCTAAAGCCACAAAACTTTTGAACGATTGCGAATGATCACGCGATATTTTCACTAAATCCAGTGCATTGGAATCCAAAATTTTTTTTGCTTTTCCTATCTATTCTATTCTAAATGTTTTTCATAGCACCGCTAATGCTTATTATTATGATTCATGGTAATAAACGATATAAGAGAGACATTAGAAATAATGGAGACAATTAATTCATGAACGATTGAAATATTCTTTTACATTTTTTCCAATTTATTTATTTTTGGCTCTTGCTTCTCCAATGAGTTTCACTTCGTGTAGTACGCCCGGTTTACCTCCATCCATCTGTAACAAAAACTTGAGTAATCCACCCTTCGCAAGAGCTAAAAGGCAAACCACCCTCTTTTTGTTCTTCTCTCTCCCTCTCATCTTTATTCTCTCGTTTCTCTGCTTCACATTGCCTCATTTCCACTCCCTGTACTCATTCTTCTTGTAGAAGAAACAAAAAAGAAAAGTCAACTTGATTTTTTCTTCTTCATTTCTCTTTTAGTTTTTTGTTTTGTTGCATCCGATGTTTCAACTCTCGTGAAGGTGATGCTTTTCAGCAAATACGACGCGAATCAGTGAAAAGCGTGAAGTGTCAAACGTATGACGAAATAATGCGATAAAAAAAATTTTCTTTTCATTTGCAAACACAATTTAATAGGAAAAAAAAA
>CAJUYH010001066.1:0-24550 GCA_910591685.1 Galerucella tenella
TTTTTTTTTTGCATATAGAATGATGAATAAAATTAATTTTTCTCATTTATTTATTCTTATATAATAATATTAACATCTATGTCAAGTATTTATTGGTGTTTTAGAAAATAATTAATTTATTTAACGGCTGGTCTATTTTTCATACTGATAGTGTATATATTATTATAAATTTTTAATGCGTTTCGCGCATCAGCACTGATTGCGTGACGTATTATTCAAGGTCGTGGAACTTGGAGGGTTCATGGTGATTACGTTGTGGCGCTGCTGCACTCCTTCATATTATATCCTTCGAAGTTTATGTACTGCTCTTATATATGAGTGTACCTGCACGTATATACATATACATCGTATAATGACTATACGAGTGTATATATATATATATATATAATGCGATATGCAGTGTGTTAAATTCTCTTTCCACTATGTTGGATGGGTGATATAGACAGGTTTCATTTTACATGTTACAAGATGGACGCGCACCCGCGCACATCCACTATATATGTATATATAACGTTAATTATTATGATTGCACTTCCGTTTAAACATTTTGTGGTGGCGGCTGTACATAAGCATGAAAATGGCGCACGTTGTAGAAAATATTATATATAATGCATGGTACAATGGAAGAATGATATAAATGAGGTATATATATATATATATAATGTCACTTTGTTTTGAATTATATCGTTTTATACTCGTCGAGCATATTTGGAATTTAATTGAGGATCAACATGATTAAATGATGTGCTTAGATTCTAGTAATACAAATTGTTTTTATTATATAAATGTGATCGTTTATAAGGATCATGTTTACATTGTTTTTCTTTTTATATCAGAGCTATTTTCATGCTTTTCGATGGGTGAGAGGTATTTTTTTTTTCTCTTTTGTATTTAATCGCTTCGATTGCGGAGAAATTAAATTTATTTCTATTATCATTCTGCTGTTTCATACTATTTTACCGAGAAATTCATTGTATTACCAGGAAACAATTATGTATTGTTGCGATGTTTCGGTATAATTTGGTATTTGCTGTTTAATACATATAATTTTCAATTTCACTAGTTTTTTTTTTTTCCTATGAACTTTATCTGTTTCTATTTATATATATTTATTTATTTTTTGTGCTCTTTTTCCAATTTATTATTTTCTTTCTTTCATTTCTTTTCACGTTGAATGCGCGCGCCAATGAATTTGATTATCTTTGAATGATGTCAATGACCGATGGTGATGATAGTCACGTATCAATTATAAGCATTGGAAGATTTATTGTTGTGTATTTATATGTAAGTACTGGTGTATATAGTACTTGTATTGTCCATTCGACAGATGCAATCAAACATTCACTTTCCAACTTGACCCTACAGTAAAAAATAAATAATAAAAATAATAATTCAAGTATTGTGTTTCAACCAAGAAACTTTTACATTACTTTCTTTGTCATTAAATATAAATTAATCATTCTTCCTTATTTACTTATTATTTTTTGCACTTATTGAGAAATAATGCTCATAAAATGGTTGACTACACTTTTCAAAAGTTATGAACGTGCTGTATTTTTCGCCTTTTCTTTTTTTATTTTTCCAATTACATTACGATTCAATTTTATCTTACATATTCACTTTCATCGACGTTTGTTTTCTTTTTTGTTATTTTCCCTTTCTATCACATTAAATCTATTCATATACATTTATTCACTTATGTTTGCATGTAAAATTATTGATGTAAAACTCTACTAAGGCAGTTTCGCATCAATGAACCAAACAAAATTAAGTTTTTATATCGCTTGGAATAGATGAAAGTGAAATTGATGTGAAAATCAATTTTTGATTAAAACAAATTTTATAAATTATATACGTAAAATTTCACAAATAATTTTATTATTACTTTATAATTTTCGTATTTCTTTTACATCTTCTCACATGATTTATTTGAGTTTATTTTTATTCGCACTTATATTTCGATTTTTATATTGTTTCTTTTTTTCTCTTTTTTTTTTTTCCACCATCAAACACAATTGATACAACATGTGCATGAAAAAAAAAATATAGAAGAGAATGAATAATAATAAAATGCAAATCAAAAAGAATAATATGAGAACGGTAAATTTTATGCCGTGGTAACGTTCTGTTCATTGACAATAATGGTGGAACGTTGCACTATATAGTTTATATTTTTTTCTCTCACATAAATGATATGGGAATATAGGATATAATATACACTTACATAATCCTACATCATGGATGACCCGGTCGTACATAATAGATATGCATATGTATATATACCGTGGTAAACACCCACTGATATATACACGTATTAATACACTCACAAATGTACACACTGTTTTACAGAGGCGAGCTATGACAATTCATTTATATTCTATTTGCAACACACATTCATTGTCACAATTTCAACAAATTCAATATTATTTATTATTACTGTAATTATTTTATGTCATTTCTAGTGATAAATCTTGTTATATCTTTGTGCAATATATAATCATTTTTGACTATCATTGATTTTTTACTCTTTTATAGTAACCGCTAATAAGAAAAATATTGAAAAACATTGTCATGCTCTTCATAAACATAAATCCATGAAGAACAAAAATGATAAATTGCCACGTCACATTAGTATTCGACTTCCCGTTTAGCCATAAATTATATTATATATATTTTTCGAATAAAATACAGACAATTTATTATACAGATGAAAAATACTTTTCACAATTGCTTTTTTATCAATTCTACAAAAGTGAATTACACTTTAAGTTGATATAAAATTGATAATTGATTCGATTTCTGCTCATTATCATCTTTCAAATAAAAACAATAAACTGAATAAATGTATCAATAAAAAAAAATCTAATGAGAGAGAAATGATGATGGTGACAGTTGTTGGAGACTTTCGATCGTTCATTTTTCAAATTTCATAGATAGCTGTATATATATATATATATATATATATTTATGTCTTCCTCGTTTTTATCATTTCTATCAGCAAGACGTGTGTGTGTGGACAGATGATGCGCGCTCACTTCGTTTCAAGAATGACTGGCACGTTTTCTATTCTCTCTTTCTATATTCTATCTGTCATTGTCGTTCCCGTCACCATCACCATCACCATCATCAGTACAGTAGCAATATACAATACCTAACCTGCCGTACGTTCGTGACGTTTGTGACGACAAGTGTACGCATAGCGAATATAAAATGGATGTAGTGCACTCATGTTTAATATATAGAATTTTGCCATAAAAACAAAGATTGTAACTCATTTTCTTCTTTATTTCTTGCATTACTATTAAATTATGATTAATTAAATAGGATTTTTTTTTTCTTTTTACTGTTTCTCTTTAGTATATCTTTATTGTTAAATACATTTATGAATGATCAAGTAGGAGTGATTATTATAATACAATATATGCAAAATTCGAGAGGGATTTCTTTTCTTTGAATGCTCTCACGCATATTTATATGTACTCATTCTTTGCCTCTGCTTTTCCTACACGTCGTGGCCGCATTCCAAGATGAAATTTGCCTTCAGGGGCAATTTTATCATGCGCCAGAATACATATTTGTACAAACACCATCCAGAGACATTGAGAAAAAAAAAATATATAAACCTTATGCATAAAAACGTATGCAGAAATTTTGCAATCACTATTGCAAATAATTGTCGAGGCGAACATAAAACTTTGAATAAATAGTTAACATGACATGTACATGCATAATTCTTTAGATATATGTGATTAAATCTGGGCATCAGAAAAAAAAATATTATTTATTACAACTTAACTATATAATGCGCTAAAACAAAAAATCAAATACTTGTAATTTAAAATTTTCATTTGTTCTTACTAACACAATGATTTTTTGTTCAGTTATTCAGCCATCAATTGCATATAATTATTTACAAAAAAATTGAAATGATAAAAAAAAATAACTACATACAAAACAAAAGTTCAATAAAAAAAAAAAATTCAATTGATTATTATTATTTTAATTTATTGCTCGGTAAAGGTATGTCCTCAATGATTTGAGGACAACCTTGCAGCACTTTCCAATCACAATCTCAATTAGTCCAACAGCCTTGGCAAATCGCGGCCACATCACTAAATAACCAAGATATTTTTAAATAAATATATCTATGTGTGATTAGCGCATGTGACAACTCTACGTAATACTCTATGTAAACCTTTCATGTTTATCCACACTCAAGCCTCAAGCGGACCTATGGCCAACATATATAAAATACACTGTACACAATATAAAACCAAGTGTTGATAAAAAATAACTTGTATTTATCTTTGTATATATATATATATATATGTACAGAAAGTGCGTGCACAAATAATAGTAGTGTTGATGATTAATTTGTAAAGCAACTGAACATCTCTTGGTGAATGAATCGACAAATCCAAAGAACAGATGAGACACACACTACATAAGACAAGAGTTGTTGGAGAAGAGGGCCACTAACGGTGTTATACACCATCTCTCAATCGCGTTGCAGACCTCCATTTCTTTATGTTACTACATATATTTATATATATATATATGTGCATTCTTTTGATGCTGAATAGGTAAATGACTAACGGGCAGGGCGTGGCCCCGATTCCCTTTTTATATTTAAACTTTATATGTGTATAGATATGGTATATATATATTAATTAAAATACATTTTCTTTATTGATAATAAAAGAAGAATGTTGTTACAAAAATTGGAATGAAATGTCAACCGGTTTTCAAAAATTTATGTACAAATATTAATAATCAATTAATTATGTGATATTTTTTGCTGGTGTTGTTGTTTTACGTTGTTAATTGTGGTGGATTTGAAAATGAATATTTATGGTAACAGTTAATTAATGTACGTGATTTATTTATCAGGTCAGTTACTGAATGGTAGATAGTTCATAATCTTGTACGAATGTTTCATTTTATTTTTTATTTTAGTCAATTAATAAATATTTTTATTCTTTTGGAATTTCTACATATAACCGTAATATATGTATTAATAATATTTATTTATTGATATGTCTCGTTAATTTTTCTTCACTTCATACAGTATAATTCTTTTCTTTTTATTCATGGAAATCAATAAATACGAATATATAATCGTTAAATATAACGGGAAATATTTAAAAAAAATGTGGAGTTTGTTATTACCGAAAAACTCTCTCTTTTCTTCCATAATATATAATAATGACAAATTTAAATTCCATAAAATTTGCCATTATTATATATTATTGCAATTAATATACAAACTGTAAATAATTATCTATTGTTCTTACTTGTCACAATTATGTTTGCAACACATAAACGATATACGACTGCTGATGCTTCTACACGATTAAATAATTCTAAAACAATCCATAGAAAAACATTATTACACAATTTTTTGTGTTGATAAATGTTTATATATCTGTTGTACAATATGTTAACGAACAGAAAATCGATTGTAAAATCCCATTGAATATTTGACGTGATTATTATTGATTAACTATTTACCCATGTTAAAAAAACATTATCTAGAGCAATTGGATAAATGGGAATCATATAAAAAGACGGAGAGGATGAGTTTCATTGTATAAAAATTCACATCGATTAAATTTTGGTATAGTGGTTTTGAAAAGTATACACATCATCATTAATGTAACCATACGTATATGTACACGCATACACAATTATTACCGTGAACTGTAGCAGCGCCACCGTCGCACTATGAGCATTTTCTAAAAGAGATTCGAATACGGCGCACTCTCGTCGCTCCTTTCACCCGAGCGCTGCTGCATCGACAAACGGGGCCTTACTGCTGCTGCTTAGTTGTTGTTAGAGGACTTGATACTCGCACGGGGCCTCCCCGCATGGGGTCCCAATGGCGCTTGTGCTGACCGCTACCAACACCAAGTCAGTTACCACCGTGGTCCAGCAGCTGACGGTTCAGTTGTCTCGCATTATAACTCGCTGAAACGTGAAAAACAATATTTTCTTTCGCTATTATTGTTTAGTGTTTACTGCCAAATTATAGTCTTTATTGATTTATTATTGTTTTACTGACAATGTTATTCTACATTAGTATTTGGCAATATATGTATACATATGTATATGTAAGATGCAAAGTAAATCAGTTTGATAGATAATTATTTTGATATTGACGTTGTTATCAATAAAACAAGAAAATAATTAAATTAAATTCTTGTTTTCGTATGAGGAAATGATTTATTTATATATTTCAATGTGCGTTTGAATTGTGACTTTGACGTTTATGAATGTGTATAGTCTTGATGCAGGCGGTCGCCTACTTTCTTGCTTACTCGTGCGCGAATGCGTTTGTCTATATATACATATGTATGTATACATTGGTATGTATAGTAAACCGGAAATAAATTTACGCAGCTGTCAACTTGATGGGACGTTGTATCTTGTAAGAATCCCCATGAATGACATTGACAACAGTTAGGTGATATAAAAACAAACATTAAATGTCTTTTATACTTCAACGACAAATCAAAATAAAACAAAAATAATAATCAATATTCGTTCGTTATATTTGAATCATTTGTACGTTTGGGTACTGACTGATTCAAAATATAGCTAAATATATAGCGTTTGAGAATTGTTTAATAGTGTCAATTGCAATTTTGCGTTTATCAATTGCAAAAAAAAAAAAAAAAATAACTAAATAAATAAAAGTATTAAGTCAATCTATTTAATAATATTATATGAATTCAAATTTTCTTTTCTTTTTATTTTTTTTTTCTCAAATTCATCTTTTATAATTATATTTAATTCTATTATATTAATTAACCACCGTGAATCCTTCCTGATTGATAAAAATTTACACGCGGTTGGCCCTATAAATAAATAAAAAACAAATTCAAAAGAATAAAATCGAATGGGCGTGAAATCGAGTTGCGAATCGGCATTATATTGTTGCTGCATTGTATCACAGCAAGAGTAGGGCGAGAGATGAAAAGAGAGGTAAAGAAAAAAAAAGAAAGAGAAAATACTATATATATGTTATAATCTAGTCTGTGTGCGGGCAATAAGGTACGGTTTCCTGTGTGTAGAAAGCGTGGCAAAAGAGACACAAACACACTAAAGGCCATCCGCTAAAATGAAAAACCCATGAATGTCTGTTGCTGCGTGGATATATATTTTTATTGGTGTTTTGCTTCACACAATGTGCCGCCTCCTCTTTAAATCATCCATCGACATAATCTCACAATTTATTATCTCACGAAGCTGCAATATATATAGCGCCATGGGCTTCCACACCCGTGTGGGCGCAGTATACAACACCATAAGTAGCAGTTACAGTATTATAAATAACCAGAAAGAGAATCGCTGTTAAAAATAGGGCCATGTGCACAATGTACTCATGGCCGTTTCGCCAATTATAAACAATATTATGTTATCTTTGTAATTCTAATGTGAAAAGAATTTTAATTATCAATTATTGCCAATTGCCAATGCGACATTGGAGTGAAATTGATTTCGTAGCATTACTTTATTGTAGAATTTAATATTTTTTATTACAATTATATAAAATAGTTTTCTATCCTGCAATTGTAATTGGCGATAATTGAAAAATTCCATTTGTTTCTTTTTTGCAATATTGTATTTGCGATTGGCACTATTTAATGTTTATTTATTGTTGTACATCATATTATTATTCGTAATGTTCAATTAACAAGATTTATATTGGAAAATATTGAAACGTTCGCAATTTCATGTTTATCAGTCTTGAACAGTACGTCAATTTTAGCGAAAAATTTTCGATTAAATGCTGTGAATGTAATTTGATGATTTTTGTTTAAGATAACAAGTGATTCAACTCGCATGTCGATATAGTCAAAATAAATTTGCAATAATTTTTCAGATCGCAGCGATAGAGTTAGACTATTATTCCCAATTTGCAATGTTAAACAATCCACAATTATATTTGAAAAATATTTTTTCAAAATGCTTATTTTCACATTATATATTACTAAATTTTCTTACTATATATACCACAAAACACATTTCTCGTTTGTTTTGATTTTATCGACTGATCATTAGTACTCTATTGTTATCTTTTCGTAGATAAGATGTGTGCGGTCATCGTGGAATTATATTGAAGTAAAAGTGTGACGTGTTTCGGGAAAAAAAAAAGAACAAAAATGTCAGCCAGTTGACTAATATAACAATAGCACAATGTGAATCAGTACATCGCTGTTCGCGAAGCAGTTGAAAAGCAGAGAACGTTCAAACACTTACAAATAACATAAATATATATATATACACTAAGAGAGAAAATAAAAGAAAATATAATATCGTGTAATGACAATAATTATTATGTAGTGACGCGTGCGGCCATGTTGAAGTGGGTTCATCACTCGCCATTGACAAAAAATAATAACGCGACATCAGTGCAGCAAATTGATAATAATAATTTGCACATTGAAAATGAAAATAATGCGAGGACGACATTGGTGGAAGTTGAAGCGAATAATAAATTCGTAGAGGATAGTTGTAAGAATGATATTGAAGTAACATCAGAACAATGCAAGGACACTGGGATTGAAGAACGTAGAGAAGATACAAAAGAGAGAGAAGAGGAAGACGAAGACGAAAAAAGTACATACTTTATGATGGATATGTCGTCGAGACGGCGCTTCGGGGTAAGCGTCTTTTTGAACTTGTCAAATGAGATTATATATTTATTTCAACTTCTTAAGTTTCACGAGTTTGTCATTTACCTATATATAATAATTGCGTTTCCGTTTCATTCTATTGCATCAGATATTATTGAAATATATTATATTATTTCGCTACATCTAATATATAATCACATTAGCATATTCAATTTGCAAAACATTCACCGATAATTTTTAACTGATCAGCGATCAACAATGATTATATTCATAAGCAGTGAATGATAGCAATATACATATATATATTGTCTCTTACTTTAATTCAATTGGAGAATGGTATTTCTCTCCCTTCACTTTTATCATGCAGCGATGGAAACATGACATGCACCTGTGCACCGCATGATAACATTTCACTGTCCTCAATATTTATCGTTTGATAATTATATTAATTTATTCTTCAAGAATTTTTTTTTATCCTCATTATTTCAATTTCGTAGCGATGGAATTCCTTAAAATCCAATACCGCCATATTTTCCTTTACATTTGATTCGTATTAATCGTCAGAATGACTCAATCAAATGCACTAAACTCATACGCGTGAGCATTGCAAAAAACAATATATATATATATATATATATGTAGATGTATGTGTGCATTTGTGATCAGTATCACATTTGTTGATTTGTTTTAACTATATCATAAATTCAACACAATTTTCATTTTTTATTTTTTATTTATCCATGTAGTCCAGTGCGTATATGGTGCCTTAATTAGCTTCAATGAACGTATGTATCAAGACAGGTATATACAAAGTCGTTATATGAAACAAGAACGAGAGAGGTAGGAGAGATGTAAGGAAATACCGAAAAAAAAAAAATTGTCATTTATAGAGCGAAATGAAATACTGGTTCATGATTTATATACGTAAGTCGTTATCCAATCAAGAAAAGTTTGTATATGAAAACTTGGGACATTCTATCAACATAAAAATATATATATAAATATTTATATGAATTATGAAATCAGTTACGTGAATGACAAATGGATAAAATTTATAGAATTGTTCATTCACTGTTGACAATTATCAATAGTTATAAATGATAATATAGATATATTTATACATACATGAAACATAATCTTCCTTTACGTCAGCACTTGCTTTTTCGTTTCCGCTTTGTCAATCATGAAAAAAAGTATTGAGGTTATATTTATCTATAAATACATATCGAATTTTGAATTACATAAATTATCAGTGATGTTTTCTGTATTTTTCTGATGATTTTAATAATATACAAGGAAAAAAAAAATTATTGTAATAAAAGGAAATAATAATATTATAAATATATAGTACATAACTGCAATTTTAAAATGAAATTCAATTGGTGCGCATGAGGCCATATATTATTACTATTATATTAATTCATATTTGTAGCTTGAGCTAAACCGTTACAATCATTAACGGTTTAGCAATGTGTATAAAACATATTTAACTTAAATTTGTCAAGTATTTAATAAAGAGTTAATGGAGTTTCAAATGATGCTGCTTTCTATATAGACATATATGCGTATGTTTTCTTGTTAGATATATTATTATGAATTATACCGTTAATATTTCGTATTATGTATTAACGAGCGTAATAAAGGCAAAGATATGCATCTATGATGCGCGATAGAAAGCATAATATTGCATTAAACTTGTGAATACAAACGTATATTTGTATATATATATATTTGTTAACGGTATTTTATAATATATATTAAAACGTACATGAATGATAAAAAATAAATCAGGTTGAGCCAAATGTGGCAACACATGTGACTTTTTGAAACTCAAACTAACCTTCATCTTTCCGTTATAGATAGTGTTCAATTAGTCAAAAATAATTTTTGTTTGAATTTAGAAAATATTTAACTTTACAACAGTTGTAATTCATATCACATTTCCATTTAAATAATAATATTGTGGAAGTGTGGCAGTATTTATGTTTCCAATCCGGTTATTTGGTCTGATATTACTTGTTACGACTCGTTTCTTTTCGTATGTTATTGCATTCTCAATTTAGTCAACAACTATGAACATATTGTCAAGGAAACTTTAATATTTACCAATAATTGCTATGAATTCCAATTCCTATGAGGTTTAGTACTCAAGTCCGAACCTTTTGTAGGTTATCGTAGGAAATCATCCCAAGGTTCAGTGTCAGATGGTGGAGGATAAACCATGTTTGGCGTTTGTAAAATTGTCGTTCAAACTTAATACCAATTTATATGTATTATTCATTAACGTCATCTGAATAAATGTCAATGCACTCTGATTTAAATTATACTATGATATTTACAAACATTAAAATCCAATTCAATTTTGTTCATGCTCAAACCAGTTCAACTCTATTTCCTCGTCCATTGCAAATTTTATTTCAATTATAATTTGCAATGTTATTTTATTGAAGAGATCGCGTTTGAATCGGCCTACTTTATATTATATGACAGGCTTTCAATAACTCTATTCACAGTATACAGTTCTTACATTTACATTTTATATCTGTAATATATACATAATCAAAACCATGAATATTCATATTGATAATAGAGAGATAGTAATCTTCTCAATTTCCATAGCGACGCGTGAGAATTCACTTTTGGTGACTGTCAAAGATATTATTTGTACAAATATGAAACATATGGTACGAAATGTTGGAAACACTGGTTTCATTGCTGTATTGCCAGTATAAATCATCATTGTACGTTCAATTTTTGGTTGCAGGTGTAAAAATATAAAATTTTTATTGCTTGAGTTTGATGAAAAGCATGAGAACACTGAGATTATTGTGACATTGACAAGTTTCGAATCCGTAATGATATTTTTATTATACGGCCGTTTTCAATTGTTTCAAAGCAAAATAATACGACGTGTACGAGCTCCAACTGTCGCATTTCATCGTCGAATAAGTGCCTTGGTTGACCAACTTTAAAAATATTCAGTTCAATCAACGATACTTAACAAAAATTTCATAACTGCAAGAGAATAAAAAATATATTAAATGTCGATGTGGCAATATTTTAAGAATAAACATTTATATTTTTAGTTTGAAGTTCGGACAATGTTATTTTTGTAATTTTCCCATGGCTGGTTAAAACATGCATCAGTCGAAAGGTCAAATTCAATTTCAGATTTGAAGATGATGCAGCAGTTTTCATTTCTTATCCCGAACTAAATATAGAGAATGATTCAAATTTTTTGATTGTGTAACTCTTGGTATTTTTGCAAGAGAGTTTTGTAATTTTTAGATATTCCTATTGAATTGTTTGCTCATAATTTCAATTAGAACATCTTGAACAATCACAGACACATGATATTCTTAACTAAATAATAAATCTGATATTTTCATCCAATTATTATTATTTCTGCAATCCACAATGGACATGCGCTTAAATTCACATTTTTCAAATAACTCTTCTTGATATTACTTGGATAATTTGTAACACCGTCCCACAAACAAAGTAGCATAACATGTAACGTAAAACGTCGAATTCTAACACAAACCAACAACGTTCTATTATAAACCTACTGATAAAAAATAACACATATTCACAAGAATAACCTTTTTAATTGAATCCAATGATTTATGTTCACAGGGTTCTGATCCCAGAGTCGCTACGTGTCGGGGTAAACTGCAAAATAAACGTAGTAAACTCAATCAAGAGATAAACAAAGAGCTCAGGCTTCGTGCTGGTGCAGAAAATCTGTTCAAGTGAGTAATCAAACGATAGATAAAGAGAGAAAACAATTGATTTTGTGCTGTTTAAAAAGAAATTCAGTAGAATTAATTTTATATATTCCTTATGTTTATTCTTTTTTTCAGAGCAACGACGAATAGAAAATTGAAGGAAACAGTAGCATTAGAATTGAGTTTTGTCAATTCAAATCTTCAATTGCTGAAGGAACAACTCGCTGAGCTGAATAGTTCAGTTGAGCTATACCAAAATGTTGACGGGTGAGTGTTTAGCATTAAAGAAAAGCGTCTCCACGTCAAACTTGCTCAATACATTTTATCACAGTAATTGATAGAATATTTGACTGTAAAAAGGCAAAAAGCCTTTCAATAGGTTTCGATTCAAACAATCTAAAGTACTTTTAATTTTTCGGTCCAGTCAAAATGATGTTTTTTTTTCTATTGATTTAAAATGAATAAATCTTCGGTATAAAATTCTCAGTAAAACAATTTTTCATTTAACTTGTTGGGACAAACAGAATCGAAAATAGGCAACTTCAAAGATGAATCCCAACCTGTGAAATTTCTCGAGAAAATCGTTCTCCCTACTTTATTTGCACGTAACTCCGATTTCTCCAAATAGAACCATGAGACTTTATATGGAACAACTTAAAGTAATTTTTTTATACAAACAGACAAATATCACAAGCCAACTTTCGATAACTAACAGGTTTTTGAAGATATTCACATTGGAAATATATAGTTCACTCATATTTCAAATATTAAAATTTTCGTAATAACCTAAATTGTTTGAAAAACTCATTTTCATCAATTCCCTGACGTTAATTGAAGAACGAAATTTGTATACAACCCCCTTCATTTTTCCTTTCATACTGAATTAACACCGGCTCAATATAAAATAGTCACATCCCGATATTAAAAATGCTTCGATAAAAAATGCATTATTATAAATACTGAGATCTATAAATGTAATTTAATTTGCAAGCCGAGATATTTCTACAATTATTTGATGAAATCATTTGATTTCCAATATACTGCAGCATCCCGCAACACAAAATAGAAAAATAAAAAAGAATTATACAACGCAAGAAGATATTCCTCATTCATCAAAGTATGCATACAGAAATATATCACCGTGAGAAAAAAGCTACAATATACTCCAACATAACAACAGCAATAAACATTTATTTTGCAAAGCGTCAATTTATAACCGGCAATTTCTACGGAACTTAAAAATTGACGTGCGCGAAAAAGAGGCAAAAAAAAAAAGGAATGAGAGCATCTACAAAAAGAAGATGCACTCACTTGAAAAGGAAAATCCTTCACGGTCGTTTCGGCTGAATTCCATTTCAAATTCCCGCGCGTTCATACACACATTTATTATATATATATATATATATATATATATATATATATACATGCATACAGAGTGGGCAGTGACGGTAGTAATGTAACATGCGGATGAACGCGTATACGCACAAGATTAGTTCTTACACGTAACTCGAGCGTGGTTGTATATAAAAGGCGCGAGAAATGCTCTCGCCCCAACGCACGTAATGTCTTTCACTTCCTCTTTGTATAATTCCCTACCTCGCTACTTATCTATTTCTTCGACAGTCTGGTGCGCATTTGCCCGGTCCATCCTGTGCCATGCATCGGTTCCTGGGTCACTGTCCGCCTACTGTATATATCCACCATACGAGCGGATGTGTTCCATAGCCTCCTATAGCCTTGTTCACTTTACTTTTATTTTTGATTTCTTTGTATCTTTTTTTTTCCGTCTTTATTTATTTCTTCATTTTGTTTTTTATTGCGCCCTGCGCCGCCGACCCCCCGGTCACTTTGTCAATTATTCCCTCCTAGAAATTGTTTAAATGCTTTTATATATATTTATGACAGTACCATTAATTATTTCTCAAAATAATTGGAGCTTTCAATCGAATGTTCACAACACCGAATGTGATTATGAACGCGTGCAAACTCATATTGCTATATATTATATATTAACTGACGGTTCATTATGCTTATGTATTTATAATACGTAATATGACGATGTGAAGATTGGGTGGAATAAGAGAAAAAAAATTGACGATGTGAATTATCCATTATTTTTATCCAGTGATGGAGATCATTTTGGTTTTTATATTGTATTTTATCTGCGTATAATTTTCAGTCTTGGGTGGAGACGACAACGGCGAGGATGCGAGCTCGTATTTTTGTATAACGGGAACTCTCGAAACATTTTTGTACGGCTGCATATGGATAATGATTTATCGATCGTATAAATAAACGTCAAATGCTGAAAGGAAGTCGGTCACCGTTATTTTCATATGGGGGATGTGATAAAGAAATAAAAAAGAATTTAAAGATTAAAAATCTATAAAGTCTATAGCTGGATAATGTATTTTTGTTTTATCTAATGAATACAAAAGTTGATTTCACTTCATTGAAATTAATCGGTTAATTTGAATTTATACTATTAAGAACAAAAATAAAATGCAGAAAACATTTGACATTTATTCATCCAATTAATTTTTTTCAATATCTATATATGTATATAATTATTTAATATATTTAATTTTATCTTTATTTTACAGCCAAGAGCCAATTATGCCAATGATTCCGTTGGGTTTGAAAGAAACCAAGGACATTGACTTTCGTGATCCTTTCAAGGTAAATTTTTTATTTTTTTCTTTTTTTCCATATAATTAAATTGAAACACTGAAGAAAAAAATTGTCTACTCGAGTGGCGGCACTTCCGGATCATCAATAAAATCGTCAGAGACTTGTTTCTCGTGAATGAAATTATTTCGAGCAATTTCATCCAACTCTTTTGGAGTTTTATAAATTTTCAAACACTCCAAATGATCTTTCGGCGGTCCAATTTCCAATAGCTCACGTGTACTTATCACCGCACCCACCTTCATGATCTTTTTCACTGGGCCCCTTGTTTGCTTCACATTTTTAGTCATGCTCGAATAATTGTGCGGTTTTATTACTGTTTGCAGTGGATCCAAGCGTGGCATAGTTACAATTAAATTTCCTGTCACTGTATTCCTAGTTGCAACACTTTTATCTGTCAATACTTCACATGGTAATGTCAATTGAAGGATTTTTCCTTTTATTGTAACCCTGACATAGTGCGGCTGTACGTCAATATTTAACAATGATGTATCCAAGTGTCTATAAATTTGTTAAACCAACATAGAATGAAAATTATTTTCAATCGAATATTTTCCCTTCACTATTTCTTACATAAATATTTTTGAAATGAAAAAAAAAATATATATATGCAAATATTACCTGTATACTGCGATGTCGAGAATAATATTTTCTCGGTCATCCTCGTCATTCAAAGTGAAAGGTACTTTTGCTTGATTTATATTGTATGGTCTGCCATGTGGACTAAATAATTTCGGCACATATTTTTTTTTTGCTCCGTCATTTTTGTCATCATGTTTATTTTTTTTATTCTCAATTGCCATCGCTTTCTCTGCAATTTTAATTCGATCCTCAGGCGTATGATAACTTATGCTATTCCAAAATTTTGTATTTTCTTCCTCCTCGTCATCATCACCAGCTTGATCATTTTTATTATTTACCGTAGATTCTTCATTGGTTATATCAACTATATTCAATTTCTCTATACGATTACGATCTATTTGTTTTGCTCTTATCTTAATGTAAGTACGGTGGCCCCGTATGATATCACCCTCTGCCTTTGCGTAATTTTGCAGTGCCACAATACGCTCTGATCTCGTAATTTCTTTCATATCGAGTTCTTTTAACTGCGATAATGTTGATATTACATAATCGCGATAACCCGAATAATCTGTACACGGATTTCCAGTTAAGAAGAGTTGGGTCAAATTTTCATTGTGTCTAAAAAAAACAATACATTTATTATTTTTGTGTTTCATAATGAAGTATAATAAACGTCATTCGTTAAATAAGAAATAACAATACCGTAATTTTTTAATACACTGCAAATCGCCAATAAAATTAATAGTCAAGTCTAATTTTCGTAAACTCTCCAAACCTTCTAAATTCTCAATCACCTCAATATTATTCAATGCAAGATTTAAATATTCGAGTCTCTTTAACATATTGAGATTCTCAATTTTAGATATTAAATTATTCTGCAATAACAAAATTTTTAAATTTCTACTTAGCTTGTCAATAAGCTCTATTTTATCAATATTCTGTTGATGAAGTGCAATCTCTTCAAGGGTAGATATTTCACCCTCATTATGCTCCGATCGTTTACGAATAAGATCAATTGTAATTCGCACCATGTTCAATCACACTTTGGAGGTTATATTTGTCATTGGTTATTCCCATATTATCTTACTAGCTCAAACAATGTACAATCGATTTAACAAGCTATTCCCATCACCAAGTCAACTCGCAATAGCAATAATAATAATTATAATAAGAAGCATCACAAAAATAAAAGTATAAAAAACATATTAATAGATTTTTTATTATTTTGTATTTCTAGGATTTTATCTTGGAACATTACAGCGAAGATGGCGAACATTATGAGGAAGCAATTGCCGATCTTATGGAAACGAGACAGGTGAGACAAATAATTTTTTTCATTACTTACCCTAATTCACATCTCAAATGACAAAATACAATTTATTCAATTAAATTTTATTTCTCTATTTTTCGGTTTTTAAGGCAACACGAACGCCAACAAGAGATGCAGCAGGCATTGCTCTACTACTGCGTTATTACAATCAACTGTATTTCATCGAGCGACGTTTTTTTCCACCTGATCGCAGTCTCGGAATTTATTTCGAGTGGTTTGATTCATTAACGGGTGTGCCAAGTTGTCAACGTACAGTTGCATTTGAAAAAGCATCAGTATTGTTCAATGCTGGTGCATTGTATACGCAATTGGGCGCAAAACAGGACAGACGTAGTACAAAGGGACTTGATCAAGCGGTTGATGCATTTTTACGTGCCGCTGGTACCTTCCGATACATTCATGAAAATTTTACAAATGCACCGAGTATGGATTTAGGCCCAGACATGCTGGACATGTTGGTGCAATTGATGTTGGCACAGGCACGCGAGTGTCTGTTTGAAAAACTCGAATTACAATCGAGAGAGTCACGAAGTATTGACATATGTTTTGATCTCGCACAGGAAGCTGCTCAGGTAAAGGAAATAAATAATATCTACATAAATATATATGTATATATACCGATTAATTATGTAATGGAATATTCCATCGATTGAATATCCAACTATACGAAGAGAATTTTATACTAAATATTACCCAGTGTAACATAGTAATTTTTAGAATGAGCTGCTTTAAATATTGTACGAATTGAGAATATGGTTTACTCAATATAAATACTTTTTATTAATGCCCGAATAAGTATTCGAATGTAATGATGTCCCAAACCTACGAGAATACAGGATAGATTTTAGTCCTGGTTTCATCAGAATATTTAGTATAAAATTCTCTTCCGAAATTATCTATACGAACATTACGGAAAATCACTGCATCAAAGTGCAGTTATAAAATGCACGAGGTTTATGAAAAATAAAAAGAAATAAAAAGAAATTGAAGTTATCGACTCCAGTACCATTCCAGAAAGAAGTTTGTTATTTCACAATTATTTTTATCAAAACTTGAAATAAAAATCCATCGATTTTCATGATACTGTATTCAATGTAGCAGATGTTGCACGCGTCGCGAGACAAGTAACCTCGGTAAAAATTCATTGCCATGATGTGTAGTATTAGCAATGCTATTGCTTAGAAATATTTTAATTAAAAATGTTCGTTCTTATGATTCTGCATCAAATGCATTTGGTAATGGCTCAACGGCTCAATCAATTGACGAATGAAAAATCTTTGAAATATTTTCAAGCGAATTACATGTAAGAATATGATAGAAACAAATTAATTTCTATTTTTATTTCTGAACGATAATACTCATTTAAGTCATTCAAAAGTTAAATTAATATAATCTACTCTTTTTTTTTCCCTACATTTTTCTGTATTGATAAACATAAAATTAGTCGAAATCTGTTTCCATTGGTATTATCATATTCCGGACTTAATAGATAAAACGACAAAAGTAAAATAATGTATTTGGCAAAAATCCAATTATTCTCTGATCAGTAAATTTAAAAATGTTTTATTATTTTTATACTATTTTTATATTTATTATTAGGTGGCAGCAGTTTATAATGATGTTCATGCATTGATATCACGTGAACCAGTTCGTGATTATGTGCCAGAGTCGTGGATCTCACTGGTACTCGTTAAACGTGAGCATCATTTTGCACTCGCCCATAAACTTTGTGCTGTGGGTTTACTTGATAAACCAATTGCGGAATTTCGTACCGAAACAAAACTCACGTTGGAGCACATACAAGAGAGCGACGGCAAAACACAAATGGATAATACTATTCCCAAAGACGATAATGAACGTAAATCTTTAGGTAGGTTTCTGTTGTATCAACATACGATTAAATAAAATTGCTAATTAACTTGTCTTTTTATACTTCATTATTCGATTTTTGTTCTGGAAGGTCGGGCACATTTACGAGAGGCATTGATTTTACATGAGGAAAGTCAACGATTGCAGAGAATGTGCCGTGAATTGAAGGGAAAACAGTCGCTGATAAAAGTCCTAAAAAAAGCACAAGACTCAACTTTGAAAGATTACAATGTAGCTGGTGATGAAGATGATTTCCGAGAGCTTCTCGATCCTCCGCAAATAATTGGTAAAATTAATTAAAATTATTGAACAACTTTTTTAATGAATTTCCTTTTTAATTAATTGGTTGTTGCCATTTTCTTTTATAAAGCATCGACGAAATTTCAATTGAGTTTAACACATCCGGACTTTGGTCAACACGGTGTGGATGATTTATTCAGATCATTGGGTCCAGTGGCAATTTTTTCAGCTAAGAGACATTGGACTGCGCCACGAGTTATCAATCTTCAACGTGGACCTGGCGGTGAAGGTTTTGGATTCAGTGTACGTGGCGATGCGCCAGTTATCATTGCAGCAGTTGATCACAATTCTTTGGCCGATGTAAGTTGGAAATTAGCTGACAAACAAAAATATTGAGACCGTAAAATAAAGTGGAAGATATAGTCTATTTAGGCATTTTAATAATTTGTTGATTTAATTCAGCTGGGTGGGATGAAGGAAGGTGACTTCATTGTCAGTATCGACGACAAAGATGTTAAATGGGCATCGCATGAGCAAGTTGTTCGTTTAATTAAACAATGCGGTGATTCGATATGTTTAAAACTCGTCACACCAATGGACCGGAATTATTTAAAGGTAAATAAAATACGATAACAATAATCTAACATAAATTCAATTATTGAATTAGTTTATTCTAATTCAATTTAGTTCAGTAGAAGAGATTTTGTATTAGTATAATTGCAGAAACCCATGAAGATGAGCCATCACGACAAAGGTAGCGTATCAGCGAGCAGCTCTTCTGGGGTTTCATCTGGACAACCGAGTCCAGCTGGTTCTGTGACAACTGCTCATGTTGCACGTAATAGAATTCCATGGAATCCATTTAAAAAATCCAGCCAGAGGGACAGTAGGGATTTGACATTTGACAATGTTATTCTCAGATGATCTTCTTTATATTCAATACAGTTGTAAATTATTGTTGATGTTTTTTCTTTTTTTTTTCTTTTGATTTTGGGTTCAAGTATTGCGGAAGAGAAGAGAATTCGCCATATTGTGAGATGAAAATTTAATTAATCTTGCCACTATGATCCAACAGCTGGAAAATGATAAACTCAAATAGAAAAAAAATAATTATTACTGATGTTTTTGTTTCTTTTTTTTTTCTCTTTTTTTCCATAGTTAATTTCTTCTCTTATGCGTGCGCATATTTGTCGAAATGACTATGTAATATTGAGCATGTTGAAACACAAATGATCATTGAGACACTGATGGATCACCGTGATGACAATTTATGTGGTAATTTATTCGAAAAAAAAAAATACAAAAAACAAAAAAAAAAGATGAAAAGAAAGGAAATATATAATAAAATAATAAACAACGGGACAAAAAAGGAAGATTCATTGCATGTCAATATATATGTGTGAGTGTAAATTAAAATGAAATTTGTAGAATACTTGGAATATTGTTTCTTAGAATAATTTCTTGAGTCAATATTGAAATATCTGAGTACATATATTTCTATGTACTTCGTATGTGCATATAGAAATATGGCGGGAAAACAGGGGGATTGTAAAAAAAGAATATTATTGAAAAAAAAAAAAAACAATTGATCTGAATTAATAATACATATGAATATTTTTGTTCTTCCATTTCTTCTCTACAATTTTATATTAATGGAAAAAATAAATGTGCCAATTAATATTTGAGAAATAATCTCAATGACAATCCTACACAACATTCTTTCGAGTTGAAGTAAAAAAAAAAAAAAATAACAATACACAAATGAATTTCATTTCATTTGACCAACATTAAAAAACTTGCGTGACTAATATGTACATTAATATGATCATATGTTCATAAATTTAACTGTAATTATTGCAAACCTCTATTCAATCATCGACAAGTGGATCACATAGAATTACTATTTATAAAATTGTACATAAAGAGTGAAATGAAAATAAATAATAACAACTAACAGAAAAATCATAGATTATAATCGAATGAATGCAAAAAAACGAAATCCATTTGAATATTTAAGTTTTATGTCGCTGTATTATACTCGCTATTTGAATAATGTCAATAATAATAATGGTAGCAGAAACAATAAAAAAAAAGAAGAATGAAATAAGAGTGAGCACACGATAAATGTGTATCATTACAATTTATTTATTCACCACACATAAAAATCTCACATGATAATTAATATAAATGCACGTATGAGTTGAACAAAAAAGTAATGAACAATAATTGATTTATTAAAATAAATGATGTTCTCACTGCAATATTACATTCATCATAATAATTAATAATTCATAATGCAGTACTGCTCAATTTTCATTTTAACTCTGATGTTTTGTTCTCATTTGGATTTTTAAAAAACAAAAGCCATCAACCTCGACACAACGACACACATGTACACACATTGAATATATCATATGAAGTGTATGCAAGGCGATGCACTCTCTTTCGTCGAGCTCGCATATTTGTACCATCATGTGCGCTTGCCACGTACCGGTTTTTTGAGGTCATTGAAGAAAGATCGTGCTTGTGGCATTTAAAATACGAGAAAATGATGAGGGAAGAAAAATTAGCCAGTGAACTGCAACATCAGGTTTCATACAACCATTCATATTATTTCAATACTTAGCATGTAGATATTCCAGTGTCACTTCATATTTCAATATGATAATAAAACTTATGATGCTATTTTGTTTTTAACAGTAATGTTAAAGGCAACAAGGTGCATTCAAATGCAATAAATAATTTTTTGGGAGAAGATACATCGCTGACAAATACAAGACACACATTTGGTAATGATTAATGAACTTTATTCAATATAAAAAAAATGATAATTTAAATGGAACGTAGATTATGTCATTCATAATGAATAATTTATTATTATATAATGATGTCGTTGAATATTTTTGTTTCATCTAGTAGTATCATATTTCTTGCACAAGAGCAAAAGATATTTCCACCTGTGAAATTTATCAACTCTTGAGAAGTTCATAGTCGAAATCACTTTGGTCTACATTTACAATTTTTTTTTCGCAATGAATACTCGAACTCATATGTGTTCCATTGAGCATAAAATTGTGGATAGTTGTCAAAGTGTTGACTTGTATATTTCAGTAAAACATTGCAACAATAAAAGTGAAAAAAGAAAAGAAAGACATTAATTTTTTATTCTATGAAAATTAATAACAAATCAATTTTACAATAGTTCAATAATTCTGTTGATGAAATGCAGGACATTATTTCGTAGATAATTATACAGCTCTTACATTTACAATAATCATTTGATATAAATGAATTATTCATATTTCTCAATTTGTTTTCACATCATGGATTCACATTTCATTCAAAATTATATTATCAGCCACCAATAAATATAATATTCATTAATTTTCATCAAATATACTTAGAATTTATTGTAGAATATATCCATTTCATCTATTTGCACTTTTATGTTCCATCTGTAAATATAAATATTACAAATCGTGACGGATAAATCGCCAATCGATTGAACATGTTTCGGATCAGGACAGTTATTTTATTGGTGCAATAAAAGTTGCGACACTGTGTTACACATATGATACTCGCTGTAAACATATACCTACAACCATATACACATTAAAAAATAAGTATTAAATAATTTTCAACGATACATTCTATCCGTATTTTTATTCAATAATAATTATAGAAAGGTATTTTTTCACGATTTCATTGATATTTATGATTTTTATTGAAGTTTTACGAGTCACAATATTTACATATAATAATTTGAATATGTATATGGGATATTTTATATAATCAATTAGACATCACAATAGGGGGAAAATTATGTTTACCATTTTGGTTTTACATTTTTCAATAAAATAATTGGGGCTTTATTCATCCACTCCTTTAAATTGTTAATTAAAGTGTCCCATTTTTCTTGATACCGAAATTATTTTTGTTTCCTAACGAAGAATTACGATAAAAATATTTTATTCGAATGAGAGTTGACGTTGATTGGATAATGAGTTACTGAGTTTACATTCCATATATGTTTTACGGGTATATTTGAGAGTACAGTGACGAAGAAAGATAAAGAAGTAGTAATAAATGAAAGAAAATGGAGGAATGGATCTACTGCGCACAGGACCAGGGCAATAAAATGAAAGTTGTGCGCATGCGTATACCGGTGAGGATCAGAAGACAAAATCTTTCAGCGCCAGGATTCATTGACAGTATATTATATATTTTTTCGCAGTCGTGTGCAGAGTGACGGTGGACGATCTCGCACTTGGGCATTTTGCTTATTTTTTTTTTCTTCAATAACAAAATTTACCAAACGCAATTAAATTTTATTGGAACATTTCTGGTATGTAAAATTTATTTTATAATTAATATGATATAATTGTTTTGTATTTATGATTTAAAGATGAGTTTTGATATTGTTTTGCGAAAATAAAACATAATTCAACACCATTGGATGAATATTATTTAACAGATATTTTTACGCTTTTTTTTTTTCACGTCACTCTATTTGTAATTTTGCCAATTAGCTATTGACAAATATTTTAATCAAATTTCCGCCCTCAGCACGGCAATGTTTATTAATAGATATATGAGCGAAAGTACCAAGCGTTGTGGAACCGTTTTCCCCAATTGCTCGTTCTATCGTAAAAATGAAAGCAACTTTCGGAATTGCAATAAAATAAAATAAAAAGACATCAACTAAAAAGGAAAAAATAAAAAGATACGACAAAAATCGGTGAGATCTTTGTGTGTTTACACACAATAAAGAAAGAAGTGATTGCAATCGCTCGTGAAATTATTTATACTTTTTATCCACTCATCGTTAATTTTTTATTTATTCAGTCGAAAATAAAATATTAAAGACTTTCTCAACGATATATTATTTTTGTTTTATTATACATCAATACAATTTACGATTTCCGGTATTTTATTTTGTTATTTTGTTATTTTGTGACAAATATTTATCGTTATAAAATTGAATATATAAAATTCATACCGAACATACCGACAAGTTTAGTCATTTAGAATTCTTTACTATCAATTCAGTCATTCGTTAAAGCTATTCAAAATACTCAAATCCCAAATGAAATATTTGAAATACATTCAGTGCAATAAGGAAGTCGCTGATGTTGGTCCCGTTATTCCGTCGACCAGCTCTCAGGATGAACCTGAACCATTGCGAAACCAGTCCAGAAGTATGTTTACACACACATACATACGTCAAGTCAAGAATATACGTAATAATAACGAAAATACACCATATAAATATCACAAATTGAAAAGCAAAAATTTGACTTGATGAAAATTCGATTGGGCATAAATTTTGATTGAATTGCAAACAGTGACATTATATTTTGAGACGTGTTAAATTTTGTCTAGGGATAATTTTCAATTGATAATATATCAATTATATTCAGGAAATATAATGTTCAATCTCTCCTGGTTCACATGTGTTCGGGTATAAGTTATAA
>CAJUYH010001066.1:24560-47223 GCA_910591685.1 Galerucella tenella
CCAGCCTTCTGCACTTTTCAACAAAAAGGCTTATCGGTACAAAACATATAATATGTCTGAAGAAAGTTTTTTTTTGATGTCGTAAGGTGAACGGTCGAGTAGTATTATGATAGAAATGAGAAAAAAAATTCAAAACAAAGATTTATTGTCTTTTGATATTTTAGATATATATTTTCATGTAATTTTTTTTTTGAGTTATAGGATATTGCAACACACTATCAAAATGTTCATAATAATTTTATTTTGTCACGTTATCGCGATTGCTCTATCTATTATATCGTGCATGGTACATGCAGATAAATACATCAAAAGATTATTTTTTTTTGTTGTTTAGAAATGAATTGTATTCAAGTATTTTGTTGCGTGTTTATAATTTGACGCAATTTTATAATAAGGAAGGGGACTCCGATAAACATGAAAATAAAAATTTTTCCGTTACTTCGGACCGTTTGCAGGAGGAGAAAAAAAAACAATGTAGAGTTTTAAAGACGTGTAAGAAGAGAAAATGAAGCAACGTTGTAAAAAAAAAAAAAAAAGGAAGAAAATTTTTTGTTATATACGGAATAAATATGTAAGTGTATGGAGCGGCAACAAAAAAATTTGTGTGACGCTGTGTTGAAAAAGAAAGTAAAGGTAAAAGCGCAGAGAATGTTAGCAGATGAAATTCAGATCTTTTTATTAATTTGTATTTTTAATGAATAAAAAAGAAACATCGATTCATTTCAACTGCTAAAATTTGGGTTTTGACGACGAACCTCTTGTTTTATTCTCATACATATACATTGACATTTATATTTCGAAAGTACTTTCACTGCATGTACTGTATATAAATGTGTAAATGCAAACAAAAAATAAAGACTTGGACGAAAACAATAACTGAAAAATAAAAAACAAATAAAGGAATAACAATAAAATAATTGTATTGAGAGTTTTTACCTTCAAGGTTGAATAAGAAATATTTTAGCATCGTAATAAAATGTATATTGTATCTGTAAATATATAATTAAATGGAAATATAATTAAGTTGTATGTGAGTTCGAAGAACGAATGAAATTATCAAGTAAAAGCTGAAATATCTCAATCAAACGCAACCGGAAAAGCTGTTTGCAACAACTAAATAGTATAGTGAGTATAATTGTTGCCTTGACTTGCTCTCACTTTAAATTGATCCAACGTCTAAGCAAACGAGTTACTTCGGCTTAAGTAACCGACCAGTCAACATCGTCGTGTGTCTGGCGAGCATCTGGACTCGTTCGCAATTTAACATTCACCGTCGACCTCATTAACGAATAGTACCCATATATTTGTGACCGTCGATTCAATTGTTTATTCATCTTATTGACATCAAATCATAAAGTGGCTAACGCAATAATTTCATAGAAAACAGAAAGTAAATAAATAAATAAATGAAAGAATAATAGAAAAAATAAATAAATAGATTCAAGTGAAGAAAATTTTATTGAATATTGGTAATATAAAAATTGAAATGAAATATAAATTTTTAATTTATACTTAAAAAAGTGCAATACAATTTTGTTTTGTTTCACATTCGGGTTTCCGATTGATTACCAATGGATTTATTATAAAGAATATAACAATGGAGATAAACGTGGGATGTTGTGGGTCTCAAAGAAAGTGGAATAGAAAGTTTGAAGTCAAGAATCGATTATGTTTACGGATCTCGTTGAAACTTTCATTTTCACTCGCGAGGCCATTGCCAAATCATTATACGAGTAAATGTGTATAACATAAAGTCATTTTCAATATAATTATATAACATCATTATTCGATGGAAAATATTATATTTATAAAGCATTTTTGTGTTATTTTTGAATTTTCACGGCATTAAATCAACAATTAAATTTATGGGATGAAAATTCTATAGAGTTTTTACGTGAATAGCAATTTTTTCATATTATTTCCTATTTACTTTTTTACACATGAAACCTTTCTCTTTCTATTAATATTGAATCACATTTTATGTATAAAATCATATGATATAATTTATTATTATTGTTTTTATTTTCAATTTATACTATTTGATGAGTTATTTTACTTGATCATTCATAATCAATCATTTGAAATTACATAAGATATTTCATTCAGTATATTTCACGCATAATTTTTTCTCTTTTTCATGCTCCAAAGGAACGAAACTTTGTCTTGAATTCCAAGTCAGGCCTTCCATTCATGTCTCAACCTTCAACTAACGAAAAAAAAGAAAAAAAAAACATCTGAAACAAATCAATTTTTTGAATGGACATTGGAACCAATAGTTCATTATTTGTAATGAATTGATGTTGTATAATTTGTCTTTTCTTTTCTTTTCTTTTTAGTAATACCAAGATGGAGTACAAATGTAATTTGAATGATGAAATTCAATCAATAGCCCATGCGGAATTGCGCGAAGATGAAAATACGCGGGACCAAGCATTGGAACAATTCCGCAATTGGATTCTAAAGCATCCAATGATTAAACGCTGTCGCACTGATCCAATATTTTTATTGAGATTTTTGAGAACAAAAAAATTTAGTGTACCAATGGCACAGGAAATGCTCGAGCGCTATTTGACAATTAGACAGTTGCATCCTGATTGGTTTCAAACTTTGGATATCAATGATGCGGATATGGAAGCAATTATTGACAGTGGATATCTTGTGCCACTTCCGCAACGCGATGAATACGGAAGACAAGTTATAATGTCTTGTGCTGGTAATTAAAAGTTATAAATAGATAAAAATACTAAATTTAAATTAAAATGATATTGCGAACTTTTTTTTCTTTACTAACTTAATATAAATTAAATCGTGATGATATTTAATATTTAAAAGTTTAATATGTGAAGATAATTCATTGTAAATATAATTGGGAAATCATTTGTAATAGAGAGGAGTATTGCCATAATTAACAATTCAACTTCAACGACTTGAATTTTCGATTAAATAAATTAGCAATTCAAAGAAGTCATTACAGTTAATTTATTCTTCGTATTCCACAATTCAATCTCATAGTTGAAATATTTTACAAATTTTCTTGTTTGCTTACTATTGCTCCCTATTGAAGGATTAAGGGACTGTGAAGTAGTTTTTTTGTCAAAACCGAAGAAGTAGGAAATTCAAAATTGAGACTCCATAGAGTATTTGTACAATGGCAACGATGAAAAATATTTGAATATGATAAGTTTCATGTAACATTTAAAAATTGCGTAGTCCTTTTACTCAAATAATTTTCCATAAAAAAAAAAAACAGCGAAATGTTACGGCCATTTTGGAATTGTTCTGAGGTGCGTAATAGATTAAAATAAAACGATTACAAACTATTCCTTACACGTATTCTCCAGTGCTACATCATTGCATGCCAATTTACACAACTTTTAATTGAGTGTATCGTGTATATGTGCTCTAGAAAGTTACATAAGTATTTGGAATATCAAGTTTTTTTTGCGCCCGAATTTCGCACAATTTGTTTTCGAATATTAATATCAAACTTATAAACGTGAAATTGCGAAGTGTTATTAAAAAATTGCCGTGTCGTATGGATAAAAAAATAACATTCTATCTCGAGAAAAAAAAAGAAACAACTATGATCAAGTCTAAATAATATCCAAATCATCATAGATATCGATAATAAATCAATAATAATAATGCAATTGAATATTAGTATTATCTTGTTGATGATGTTTGTTACTCCTGAGATTGCTGGAATATTTATTGCAAATGTTGGTTAATTTTTAATATATTTCTTTTAGGTCGTTTCGATCCTTACAAATACACATCAGCACAGATGGCTCGTGCTCACAGCATTGTAGTGGAAGCATTATTAGACGATGAAGAAAATCAAATACGTGGCTACACACACGTGAATGATGAGTCGGGTTTGACAATGGGCCATGTTAGCGCATGGTCATTGACTGACATTCGGAATATGCTCAGATGCATACAAAATAGTACACCAATGCGACACAAGGAGACACATTTTATCAATATTCCAAATTGTGCAACGAAAATCCTTGAATTTGCCCTTTCACTATTGAATGATAAACTCCGATCACGAATATTGGTAAAAACAATCATGAATAGTTTATATTTGTTTTATATTTCACAAAATTCAACATGTGTATTTATTAATATTATATCGTTTTTCATTTTAGGTTCACAAAAATTTGGAGGAATTGAAAGCGGCAATTGATCCAAAAATATTGCCAAAGGAGTATGGAGGTGTGGTACCACTTGCTGATATGATTGGTGAGTGAAAGGAAATCAATTTTATTGCTAAATTTTTCTTCATTTCAATAATTGAAAATAATAAAAATATTGTTTTTAGCCGCATTTAAAGTGAAATTACGCGCTAAACGCGATGAATTAATGGAACTTGATAATATGTATATTGAAATATCTCCAAAGGACACGTGTTCATCATCGTCCGAGGGACTTTCTGGTATTTCAGGTTCATTTCGTAAACTCGAAGTCGATTAAATATAATAAATAATGTTTTAACCATCTACAAACAAAAAAGAAAAAACATTTATTAAAGTATATTATGTTTGCAATTATATTTTTCGATATAAAAATTATAATATTTCTCTTAATCATATTATATTAGAGTTTATTCCATTGAGGAGGTACAAACTGTGGTGTCGTCGGTGGTATAAGTTACCTATATGAACGAAAAGAAAAACGAAAATTACAAACAAATGAATTTTCTATTTACCCTGTTGATTGTTTAATCCAAAACTCAACAGCAAACGTTTCACAATCTTTTTCTTTTCGTCATCATAAACATATATGTTTAGTATTCAATTCAAATATATTATTTGTTATAAATATATACATACATTCACATTTTCATTTTATAAATTGTGTTTTTCTCTACACTGCAAAATATCAAATAATAATATATTTTTCTTAAATACATTCGAATAATAGTAAACAATACCGTGATATCAAACACATTTTATTGTAATAATCAAATAATGAAATATTTGTTCATGGTTAAGTTTAAAAATATATCATAATAAGTATGAAACAGAAAAAGAAATAATAAAAATATAACAAATGATTCATTACATGCAAATATATAATTATAGTAATGTTATAAGAATATACGAAGAAGGTACAGAAGAATCTCAATGTATAGTTGCACTATGAAATAGAAATCCGTAATATTAATCACTTTGTGTATTTCGATTAAGAAAATAAATATGAAATATTAATTAATATATGTTGATTCAATAAAATAAACTTTCTAATTCAGAAATGTGTGCAACTATGAAAACATGCATGGGGGGCAGAGAAGCCAATCAGTGTAAGTCCAATTTTTTCAAAATTCAGTTTATTATATTTCATTAAATTTGTTATTGTTGTTTTGGTTTTTTTTTTGTTTGTAATTCGATGTTCAATTACGTTATCGTTGAATAAAAATGCAATGATCAAATTGCTGTGAGTTGTCATTTTTTGGTGACTGATTTGGTATGAACCTAATTTATTTCATATCTTGTGACTTACACCTAAATCTTACACCTAAAGTGACTTACACTGATTGGCTTCTGGGCTCTTTATATATATGCAATTGAAATATGAAATAATTTTAATGATGAATACATGCAATAAATAGTATAATCAAGTGGGAATATGTATATATATTTTTGAGGAAATAAAATAATAATAAATGTACGCCGTATCATCCTATTGTCTGACAATAAGCTAGGAAGATTCAAGATGTTGAAAACTGTTGCTCGAGTGTTGATAATATCGTGAGTTATTATTTGTTTCAGTATGTGAGTACAGTTGATAAATCATCATATGGCAAGTCGGGCTTCGGATAGAATCTACATGATACAGTAGTTTCACTGCTTAGCAAGTAATCAAATTCTCTTGCAACAAGTCCATGACATATTATTATCTAACATATAAACCTATAAACGACCCAATACAAAAAATTGAGTTATCTTAGTCGAACTTGAAAAATTAAAGAAAATACAATCAAATAAAAAATTATTAATCCCTTTTTCGTCACCAACTCCTTGTTAGTCACCGAGTGTTATAAGATACCATACATCACAATAAAAGAAAAAGATGAATTAAAAATCCCCGTATCTTTTCTTGTGTAAATAACAAGCAATAATCGTCGATAAAATAGATCAGATTTATTAAAAATATATATATTTATATATTTGTTTATACATTGATAGTTAACAATAACATTGCATTTAGTATGCTTAAAATTTCTAAACACTAATGACTTCAAGTGTAATTAGTATTCAAAAAATAATAAAAAAAAAAACAGATAACAAAAAATCGATTAAGATTGAATTGGAATCTAATGGAAGACTCTATGTCATATACAAATGTCAATGATCACATGTTGGTAAATTTACAGGGAAAAAAATATTGAGCTCAGTAAGAGATGCTATAACAAGAAAGCATGCATACATTATGAGACAGACTAAACCAACTCTGCGATCAAGACGAAATTTATTGCATGCAAATGCCGTATATAAAAGTATAAGTGTTGTGAACAATGACAATGAGCTGTATATTAAACCTTCAGAATTGATTTTGACGTATGAAGTGCCAGGTATCTTTGGAAAAAATGATGCTTTTATGAGCCATGGTAAACCGAGACACAATAAAACATCAAAAACATTTGAACCAATTGAATTACTTATTCCCATTGTGCCGTGACCTTGAAAATTAAAACATCAATGGTAAAGTATGTGAATATAGAAATGTAAGAAATAAATAATCTAATATATCAATAAATTCCGATAATCAAAACAATAAAAAATAAAAATTATATTGTTTTAAATGTTATAATGTGTATTTAAGTACCCATATTTGTCACGATAACACTTGAAACTGCTTCAGGTACGCTCATACCGGCAGCTAAAAATGTTAGACCCATCACTGAGTCCGGGATTTCCAGTGTGTCACCTATAAAAAAATGTACAATGATGATAAATTATATTTTTTTTATTCTTCATCACATGGACAAAAGTAAAATGTTTTTATTCACATCTATTCATGAACAATTGACTGCAAAAATTATTGATTAAAATGTCGCGTGAATTAGTGAAAAAAGATTTTAGTGTTTAACAAACTTAAAGGAAGAGATACAGAGCAGTACAGTAATGAAACATCTTTACAGACATTATGAATATTGTGAATTTTCCTTATTTTTAGATTTTAAATTGTCTTTGTGTGAAATGTATTTTGTGAAGATTGGAGTAAAAATGATATCAGTTTAGATTTACAATTCCTGTTCGCAATTCATTTTAAAAAGTGCTTTCATTTGAGCAGAAAATTATGAGAGAATGCCGAGAATATCATGAAAGTCAAGAGAAAAAACAATTTCTTCAAATTATAAAAATGAATAACATATAAATCTTATCTGCTATTATTATAATCCCACTTTATTTTTATTATTCTCTTGATGTGATGCTGGATTTCGATGTACAAAAAATTATACTTCTGACTATTTATATTTCGTATTTTATCCTCATTAAATCGCAAAGGAGTGATAAAAATAAGTATTGATATTGGATAATATGACATATCTACTAATATAAATTTTCATTTTTTCCCTGCCATCCCTTTCCGAGAAAACATCCTTTCCTTCGCTCAATTTGATTGAAACTTGATATCTCCAACATTTTTCTCGTACCATATTGGATTTATTATTCTGAATTTGTACATTTTAATACTACATTTGGATTCAGCACCTCAAGCAATGTACAATCATTCAGTTCAAAATTTTTCTTGATTAGAAATCAGTGGGAAGAAATGAAATTCGATAACAAATATTCCCTTTTCTTTGTTGCAGTATAATTGTTTACAAAAAAATAAAAAAATAAAAAAACAAAAAACAGAAAATTACATTATATGTAAGAAACTGAATTGTAGTAGTGTTTTCTCAACACTCACTGGTTTTTACATAACTGGGAAATCGCATGGACAATAACCAATCAAAAATCAATGAAAAACTCAAAAACACTGAAAAAATTCAAATGAAATCAACAACTTAATGAAAAATTTGTATCTTTACCAATTATTGTGATGTCCCATGCAACAATATACGACATTGATGCTATCCAAACGATGCACATGATGAATGTCAATGGATACCATGCCCTCAATGAATGTCTTCGGCAATCCGGTACAGTACACAAAAGTATCACATTTATTGGCCACGTCAATAACCACCAAATTTTCTCCCACATTGATTGTGGCCAATTTGTTATGTTAACAATATCCATCGATTCATCTTCAATGATTTCACATGTATCAATGGCTCTTCCATCAATATAATCTGTCGTTCAAATAAAAATAACAACGATAGCAATTATAAAATAATAAATACCGTCCATTCACAAAATAAATTTATATTTATTGCACATACGTTTTGGTAATAGAGGATTATCACCAATATTTTTATACTCTCTTCGTTTTGATATCATCGAGCCTATGAAACGACTGATCCGTTTATTAAAGCACATTGCTTAAAACAAAAAAATAAATAATAATAATAGTAGTAAAATAAAATAAAAAAATTGATTTTAAATAAATTGTTGTTGATTGAAAAGATGAGGACATGAAGCGAAAACGATGTAGAATGATTGAAAAGGAGCATGAGGATGAGTTATTAATTAATGAATTGAAGTTGATTTATTCATGTCAGATTCCATTTTTTGGAATCAAAAAAATAGAATAGAACCTACCCGATATATATAAAATATAGGTAATAACGAGAATTAATGCTTCGTACCACTCGATACGACCATCTCGAAGTGTAACAATCAGTAATATCACAGTAACACTATAAGCAAGTGAATCGCGACTTATTGGCCACCAATCCAGATCTAAAACCTACGAATAAACAAAAGAAACAAAAACATTTTAGTATTTATTCCAACTATGTAAATAATTGTTTTTCTTTCCATTTATTAATTCTTCTTTTCTGGTTTATCGCTTTTCTTTTTTAATTGTAATTAATTCAATTATACATAATGAATTGTTATTGCAATTATTTTATCGTTTGACAATGGAATCTCAACCTGATTGGCGAATAATCCGCAACACGCGGGCACGGCAAGGATATTAAATACTGCCGAGCCAACTATTGTGCCAATTCCTAAGTCACCCTCGGTTATAAATGTTCCGACAACATTGATGAATAATTCGGGACTAGATGTCGCAGCAGCCATGAATGTTGCACCCGCAACATCCTCCGTTACATTTATTTCTATAAAACAAAAATAAATGTATACAAATATTTTTTGTTATTACTATTTTGGTCTATAATTTATATTTACTTTCGCATATTTTTGTGATTGATGGTACGAAAAAATCGTCACACACAATGGCCAGTAGGAGAAAGAGATAAATTGCAACGATAATATGAAATAAAATGTAGCCACTGCGTCGTTCATAAGGTGTAAATCCATCAGATGGAAATTCAGTTATTGCTGGCTGTGTACAATTGCTGGTGCCATTCCATTCCAATTCCTCAAATTGCATCAACTTTCGAAGTCCTGTGGCAATTAATTTGATAAAATAATAAAAAAAGTATAAATATTATAGTCGTGCATTCGTTTCAGTATGTGATAGTTCAATTTATTTTCAGTTGAGTTCATAATAAAAAAAATGAACAGTAAAAAAAAATCATGTGTGAGAACAGTATTCAAGTATACACGTAATAAAATCTCAAGTGCTTCACCAATGCCGCATTAACACATATTGATAGATAATCATCTTGATTGATTAATAAAATAATAAACTTTCCATAATGTTTATCACCTATGTATATATATATATTTTGCTTTTATTTCATGAAATTGATAACAATATTGACTAATAAACTCACGTATTGCATTTTTGCTACCATTACTTGTTGGTTGATTGATAAATAGTCCAGTGAGATTGACACAGAGAAAATAAATTGTGGGAATAGCAATCACAAAGAGGATGCGGTAGCCTATCATATGTTTGTGGCGTTTTACCATAATTTGTCCCGTTTAGAATTAAAATGTAAGAAGAAAAAAGAATGGAAAATAATAACGACAAAAAAGAAGAAAAAAGTTGTTTCTTCAATGTATAATAAAATAATGAAAAATTTGTAAAATTGTTTCAATTCCTGATTGATTTATTTATTTTTTTATCTATATATATAAAATATATGTTTTTTGTATTTTTTGTCTCTGTTTTTTTATATATACGACGTGATCGAGTCAATGTCTTGACGGCTACTGATATAACTGAGAAAGGACCGCCATGAGTAATTCTTTCGAATATTGGCTCATTTATCTTCTATGATAAGATAAAAACACGTTGAAATGTGTGTGAAAAACAAACGATCCTCTGCGCAACTGTTTACTCACGTTGTATAACTATGTGTGCGTATAGGTATATACGTATATACGTTTAAGACATTTGAAAAAAATAATCCTGACGTCAAACACATTGAGACATGTCTCAATATATATTTTTTCTTTCCAATCATTTTACAATCCATATTTATATTTTCGAATATTATCAAATTTATTTTTATCGCTGCATCCATTGATATGATCGCGTATGTTTACTGTACATGTCCTTCCGTTTTTTTCTCTTTATCACTCACAGTCACTCAATGATTTGCATTTTGATAATACATTCATCAATTTTTTTTTTCGCAGTTTATAAAAATATACATCTGCAATATATATTCATTTCTATTTAAATTATTTTTTCGCTATATCTGATGGTGGTTTATATTATTTGTGAATACCTGAAGTAAATTTGTGAAAGACATGGAAGGATGCCAAAATGCAAATGCCGCTGGAACGCACTTGGATTTGCATTGCAAATACACACACACGCATATAACATACATACCGAGAAAAATATGAACAAAAATATATATTTTAATTCCATGCACCAAACAATTTTCAATGATAAATTTAATGAGAAATGTTTCATATAAATTCATTGATATTTATATCTTTTCGATTACTCATGTCCATGTGATTCTTATTCCTTCCTCTTTTTTTTTTTTTTATTTAACATTTGAATAGAGAAGAGAGTAAGAAAAGACAGAATAAAAAGAGTGTGGAATAATCTTGAGGATTCAATAATTGGATCGGTCAACGCCCCACCAATTACATGTGGCTCACTGTCCATCACCATCAACTTGTATTTGGTACATTGAGATGGAGCTTTTTCATTTTTATTATTCAACCCCACTGGCAAAACGTTCATCTCATTATTTCTGAATGGATTAAATCTCTGCCTTTACATGTATATACACATGTACATACCCACAATAATAAAATTAATATGAGTGCAAATCTATGTACACTATCGACATTTACAATGTGTTAAACATGTGAATGTTTTTATACTTGATTCTTTTTTTTCTTCATCTTAATATATCAAATTCGATTGCAATAGATATATCGTATTTCATTCGTACTTTATTTGATATTACACTGTGTTTCAGTGTGTTTTTTTTTTCTTTAGATATGTGTGAGTGTTGTCAACGTCTCAAATCAATCGTTATCAATAATAAGGCAATAATAACGTGGTGTCTTAGTTATTGAAACAACTGAAGTTTGCCGTATTATTTTGGTTCCTGTGTTACTGACGATGAATTTTCTGTGTAATAATATTTTTCTTTACATATATATACTTGTATATATATATATATATGTATATGTGTGTGTGCATTTTTATATTTGTATTATATTATGCAAGGATGATAAGAGACATTCAGCAGTTGGTTGTAAAATGTTTTCAAATATACATGTCCCACATAATCACAATTGTTGATATAACTGAAATGAAAATATAGTTTTTGTACGATCAATAGAATATACATTATATATTCTGCAATCACTTACTGTTATCAATTATTATGAATCAATCAATGCCGATGCAGTAAAATGGAAGAAAAAATTTTTTAGCAAGAAGTGATTTCAGTGTGTACTATTTACTTTATTAATAAATCGTTTAAATCATTTTAAACGATTTATCAATATTTGATTATCATCTCAAAAAGGTGATAATCAATTGGTTAATTTTCAATATACAATTTGTTCAATTTTGCGGTATAGCCGCGTTCAAGTTGAATTAAACTAATACAATAAAAGTAAAAATATTTTTGTATATCAGTAAATGTAACATATCAATTGATATATCAATACTTTTACTTCATCGCTTCATGAATTAATTAATAAAATCTAATAAAATAAGAGGTATAGGGAAGAGGATAGAAAAAAATGTATAGTTGATCTCACATAAATTCCGTAGAGTCCCGGTTTTATTTTCTATTGAATAACTCAATTAATAAAAGTAGAATTCATTGAGTTACACGATGAAATAAAAACAAACAAGAGTGGAAAAAAAACACCAGACGGCCACAAATATACTTGTTGAAATCAATTAAACTATTTTTCGTAATATAAAAATTCACCACAAAGCCCCTGGCATTTTTCGAAAAATTCCACTACTTGTCTTATAACTGCATGACGAAAAGCAAAAATAAAAAGTAAAATACATCATTATAAATAAGAATAAATGGCTGACGATGATTATACACTATATAACATTCAGCAACAATAAGTCTACATACACATACACACTTGCACTCAGTGTACAGTCATAATATAAACTGTATCAGTATTGTATAGCATGCATACGCAATGGAGAGAATAAAATTGGAGGGTAAATTGTCAAAGTGGTATGGTCAAAGTTAACTGGGTTCGGCTGAGTGTAACTAAATGATCGTTACATCTCCCGATTTCATCCATACATATATACACATGTATTATGACTTTACACATATATATATATATATACATATTTATACTCTTTGCACTCTGTGCATAGTGGTCTCAGTAAATCCGCCTCTGCCAGTTGATCGTTCGCCACACTCGGTTGTCTCGTCGTGACTTTATACCAACTCACCTCTACACGTGCAGTAACGTGACAAAATAATAATTAAAAGAAAAAAAAATTCATAATATTAAGACGAAAAGGAAACAGAGAGAAAAAAAATCCAACTATTTATCCATTGAATATATTATATTTGTGAGTACTGTATAGAAAATAGTCAGAAACAATAGAACGATCGAGGTATATACAGGAATATTCATTTGTATTTTTTTGTTCTTTTTCGAGTAACTATTCGTGCAGTCTCTTTCATCCAGAGTTTCGTCGATCGTGTGATATATAGAAGCGTATTTATATATATATATATGTATGTATTTATGTATATGTATGTAGGTAGATGTATAGAAGAGTAACAGGAAGCGCGAGAAACGCGCGGTGCTAAAAGTTTTTCGCCGTGTGTGCGATCAAAACGCTCTCGACACGGCTGTACCACAAGCCAAGCACACAGGGAGGGGCATGCGATTTAACAAACGATGTCGGACTTCGGAGTAATTGTTAATGTAGTATGTGTGTGACAACGAGATTGACAACATGGATACGTCTGACCTAGGAGGAGGTTCGTTATATATTTTTATTTTTCAATTTTAATTCCATTTATTTGTCACATCTTTCATATTTTTCTTTTCAATTTTTTTTTTTATTTTCTCTGTCAATATTATTTTATTAATTTTTCTTTTTTTTTTTTTTTGCATCACTCATCCGGCAATTTGCACTATTAACGAGTAATAATGACAATAACAATGATGAAAAAATAATGAAATATTGTGGGAAATATTTTTATAAATTACGGCGTGCAATCATGACAATGACTCACATTTGCATACACTTAATATGTATATACACCAACATGAATAATTTTCTCTAATTATTTCAATTTATATTGTACGCATTGAAAATATAACACGTATACACTGTAACACGAGCGCACAAGCAATTACATACAATTTTATTTACACTTTTATACAATCAAAACAATTTGTTAGCTGACTAATTTGCTGATTGACATAATTCCTATTCTATTATACGTTACATTTAATAAATTAATTGGAAATATTAATGGAGCATTCGAATCAATATTGAATATTGATCCAAAAATAAAGCAAAATACATTTTTTCTTCTTCCTTATTTTAATTGTGATTGAAAAACGATATAACGAATAATTTCATAATTACGATATACAATTATTCTCATTGAATTTTTCACATACAAATGTAAGACCATTTCGTGCGACTAATGATAGTTGATGTCAAACGAGGAAAATGGATTATAATTAATTGAGGCCGTTAAAAAGACTTGTCGGCATGTGTTATCAAAGAAACAAAAAATAATTCAACTAAGACACTTATAAAGACGAATAAGCGAGAATTAAGTTAAATACAAAATTACTCGAGTGAGAACATTAATATTTAATTAAAAATAATTATATTGTATTTTGTATTGTATAAAAAATGATTGCAGAAGAAAAGAGGGTGGGTTAGTTTGACAGATGTCAATCATCCCACAGTTATTTATTGGCAATATTATATTTAATTGGATATTTGGCCAACTATCAAATATGCGTTCGTGGTTATCGTTGTCGTTGTCGTCGGTCGATCGCCCGAGTTGTTGAGTCGTGTTATACTCAGTTTATACGACGTACATTAGGCATGAATGGCATCTACTCCGGTCAGTTGAATGAGAGCAATTTAACTTCTTTAGGTTGCTTAATCGGTAGGAAGTCACATCAAGTCACACATAGGTATATAAACTCACCAGCCACCTTCATATTCGCTTTACCATATGTCTCGTTCATGCTATATCTTGCATATCAATGCCATAAGAGGCAACAATGTCGATGAAAAACGAACAACAATTGTCATAATAATAGGTAATAATGAATTAAATATTGAAGTAGATAAAAAAATTTTTGTATAGGAGATACATCCAGATTTATGCACATTTTCTATATATGTTATCATATATAATTATTTATTGGTGACAGTATGAAGTTTCTTTTTTTTTTCAATGGTATTTAATCAATTAAATATCTTAATAGATATTCATTTATTCCTTTTCTTCATTATTTTTTTTTTTTTGTTTTTCGCACGAGTACTTCAAGTTTTTTTCGCAATTTTCTGGGTCACCGCAAACTTGTTGGGAAATTATTAGTACGCCTTGCGCCACCGGGTTATGCGTCAACCTATTAAGAATGTATATCAGTGCACTCACACTATTTCTTTTTGTCTCTCTCCTCTTTCTTAATTTATTTTAAGTAGAGTAAAAATGGTATAGCGTTCAAATATATTATAAAACTAAAAGAGTAATAGAAACCATCATCATTTATTTATTTTTTTTCATCCGCCAATGATTTATATTGACAGTAAGTTAAATTAAAATTTCACGTATTGTTCACTATTAAAAGTATTAATATCTGTGAAGTTATACCCTCCACAATTTCTCCACCCTATATACACAATTTTCTCTCCCCGTGTTAACTACAAAACATAATAAAAAATAATACAATAACAATAATTCAAAAATTAATTATTTTCACTAATTAATTGACGAGGGAAAAAAAAAAACTATCACAAAATTGAAGTAATCACGCGCGGCAGTGTAACGACTCGTTTCCTACTTGACCTTTTTATTACATATAATGAACGACTAAGTTGAAGAATAAATAATGTGTCATTGTACATTATAAAAAAAGTATCTATATATATATATATATAAAATAGTAATATATACAAATAAAATTTTTCTTCTTCCGTCTCTATCGTTTCTTCCTTGAGTAATGTGGAAAGTGGTTGGCTTTTGAATCACTTCAATTGAATGGGCCATCACTTGGCTCCTTGTCACGTCAGCTCAATACAAGTTTTGAAGAAGAGGGCGCGAGAATATAATATAGATATATAGCTATACATCACACATATATATATATATATATATATATAGAAATGAACGAGAAGAATGATAATGTCGATGGAGATATAAAGAGAAGAGACAAAATGAAAGATATATATGTATAAATTGAACTGAGCTCGCTGACAATTACGTGAAACAGGGCATTCCACGACTTCCGCTTCTGGGAGTGGAACATCCGCGGCCACAAAATTCAATAGCTGTCAACGATTATAATTATCTGGCGCTCGTGAACTGTATACGCCATGTTTGCGATTTCTCGTCTACGATCTATCGATTTGACCCGATTTAATATTGATGATTGCCGTGTGCATGAACATACAGATTTTAATTAATTGTAACTTGCCATTGGAACCATCATGAAACGTGTATATCCATATATATAGTTATATACATTTGTCGATTTGCTATTATTTATATAAATAAATATATGAACATATATGGCGGGATAATAAGAAAATTAATTGATATTTTATACAGAATATATATTGGTATTTTTGTTTACAATGAGACAATTATATATACATATATATATATATATATTGAATTGGATTGATGTGAAAAGGAAATTAATTGGTAAATATTGCGGGGTTATTGGCCATAAAATTCCAATTTCAATTAAATGTATATTTTATTCTTATTATTATTATTATAGCGGAAATATTATCCGCGAAATATTGATTGCACTCAGTGTAAATTTTTATTTATAATATAATATGCAAAGATAAAATAACAAATAGAGTTATGGTAAAATATATTATTATTATATAGATAATAATAATATATTAAATATTACTATTTTTGTTTGTATAATATGTATATGCTTCAGGGGTTAATTGTACACCGCCGGCAATCGAGGACTTTCCATATGACCTGTTTGATGAGAAACAACGACAAGAGGGTGCCGTTGTTGTTCACGTTATCGTCTCGCTATACCTCTTTATCGCTTTAGCGGTAGTATGCGACAAATTCTTTGTACCTGCTGTAGAAAAAATATGTCACGGTAAGTATTATTCATTTATTTTCTTGTCTTATTAATCAGTAACAAGAGTAATTCAACTTGACAACTGTTATATAAATTTCAAGGGAAGAAACAAATTGGCAAATAGTTGACAGGGAGAATTCGATTATTTAGTAAAAATTAATGATAATTCGAAAAATTAAAACTAACAATGATTTAAGAATATTTATTGAGGATAGATTTCATAGTGAATTGGCAAAATTTCTACCGTAAATTTTCATATATTTTTTTCATATAGACAGTAATATTAATTTAATGCACCTTGGAAATATTTCAATTTGAATTTTATGACGGAGATTGCAAAAATTCAACACGTTGTAAATTAAACGATGCAATCCTCTAGTGCTTGTAATATTTACTGTTAGTAATATATAAAAATCATTGAAGAAATTATACAAATATCATTTTCAACCTAATTGAATGTTAACTCTAAATGTGACGTAGCAATTTCTTTATACATCACGTGGAGATTTCCAGTAAATTATTCGGTCCCACCACTCTCAATATCATGGCCAGCTTAAAAAAAAACACCAATGATAATTGAAACTCCATATTCCAACACCCACAAACTTCATACAAATTAAAAAGTACTTTAAATTAATCAATACAGCATCAACCAATACCAACCCTTTTCACCATCATTTCATAATAAATTCACATTTACAAACAACATCGAAATATGACTCCAATACAAAATTCCACTTTTCAAAACAATCCATATTTTCCATACAATATTTTCTCCACTACTTGGTGATAAAAAAATTAATTTAAATTAAGTGATAAAGATACAAAAATAATATCTCTAATTTTCTAATTCATTTATTTTGCATTTATGTGTCGTATGTAGCATTGTCCATGTCAAAGGACGTAGCTGGTGCAACATTTATGGCAGCTGCAACATCAGCGCCGGAATTATTTGTCAATGCAATCGGTACATTCATTACCGAAGGTGATATTGGCGTTGGAACTATTGTAGGATCTGCAGTTTTTAATATTCTAGCGGTACCCGCTTGCTGTGGAATCGGTGCCGGAATGGTAAGTTGATCCAATAATAACAATAATAATAATAGTAATAATAATAGTAATGTAGTAATTTACTCCTGTGAATATATGAAATGTTATATTGGCACATACGCAAATTAAATTATGAATTTAATATATTATTAAATCTATAATTTAATAATTCAATAATTTCATTCTAAAATGAATTAATAATTGCAGGGAATCGTCGATTTATAAATAGAATGTTCAACAAATTGTTAATAATTTGTCAATGAGAATAAATCTATTAATTAAGTAATGTGAATTGTTTCACAGTACTTATGATATTTATGAAATTATATTGAACGTCAACTGTAAGTGAAATGAAAATTAGATACGAGTATAATATAGAAATTATATGTTTTAAAAATAATTTATTAAAATGGTAATTATAGGAATAATTTTGATATTTTGATTCGGTTATATTTCTAAACTGCGCGATGTGTATCGAACAGAAATCATACGCAGATTAAAAAACATTTTGATATGTATAAATTTATTTGTGAGCAAACACTCTATTTCTTTTTATACTGATTAATTGTGAAAGGAAAAAATTAATTTCATATTCAGCAATTGTGAATATACACTATAAACAACATGAAAGTTCGTCGGTTTTGTGGTGAAGCCCAACTGATATTATTTCTGTTTATATATGAAATACCATCTTGAAATTCAATTAATCAAATACTACATATACCAACTATTATGGCATCTGCATAGTATTCCACATGTATAATTAAATCTCATCTTCTCCTTCTTCAATTTACCTCTCATCTCTAACTTATACTATTAAAATTTCACTTGATACACAGAAGCTTGTTCGATTTTTCATAAATTACTACTTACTCAAAACCATGAACAAATGCTCGAACAAACGCCAACCAGCCCCATCTTCATCCCCTAATTTTCCCATTTCATCTCTAACTCTCGTCATTCTCTCGAGTGCTCAACATGTCACGCTGTATTTATACTTCAACCTCATCTATTGTAATATCATAAGAGAGATGGTGAAAGGAGGAGAGACGAGAAGAGAGAGAGAGAGAAAGAGGAAATGAGAGTGACTGAAGGTTCAAGAGGTGACAATGTCAAGGGGTTTATAATGCACTTTAACTTGACGCTCGGTTAAGGTTTCACTTTGCCATGAAATCCAAACCGTCTCCTGCTACCCAAGTGCATTTAATTATGACTATTAACAACAAACATTAATGAATATATATGTATATGAAATTATCTAAATATCCATCAGCAATATATATTAATTAGTTGAATTAATTAATGTGAATGTTTGAGAAGTCATTTTATTTTGTTGTATTGCGTGAGTTGATCGATATGATACATTAGTTGTGAATATTATTTTTTTTATTTTGTAGGTGGTGCCGTTAGACTGGTGGCCAGTCAGTAGAGATTGCCTGGCTTATGGCGTCACTGTCGCCATCTTAATATGCATCATTCATGATGAGAGAGTTGAATGGTACGAGGCATTGACCCTTGTTCTTCTCTACATCGTTTACATTGCTGTTATGTATTGGGACAAGTCATTTCAACGATGTACACGTTTTAGAACGAAGAATAGTGTTTCGTCGTCTGAAGGTGGTCATATTGGACCAGGTAAGTGTGGATGTGGCTATACAGACTATCAACGAATTGATTGTGTAACACGTGAATATACATCTTGATAGTCGTTGATTGAAATTACAATAAAAATTTCATATAATTGTGTTTGTCGTAGGATTTAACAAGGACGTAAAAAATTCAATCGTTCAATTTGATAAAATTAACTGTGAAAATTAGTAAATAGAAATGAAAAAATTCCAGCTGAATTTTTACTATGCAGAATAGATGATTTCATTTGTGAATGAGTAACTTTAACAGTCACTTTATATAATTTAATGGTTTACCGTAAATTTTTCTAATAATCAAAATTCAACTATGTATAATGAAATGTTCTCGTTGGTTATAGTGAAAATTTCACTAATTATGTTTTATTCTAATTACGCAAACATTCAGGGATAATTTAATTAAATTCAATCATTCAGTTTTTTTAGTGTATTGTAATTTATCGGGGAATATTCAACCCTTCCAGTTGCGTTATAGTAAATAGGATACAATTGAATATTAGAGACGTGTCAATTGTCACGCGTCAATACAGAAGAATTAAAATGAACATAGTGTATTAGTTTCACCTTTTATATAGTAGTTTTTAATTGTGTTGATTTGCATTCATCACTCCCTTCAACTTTATTTCAATACGGCGTCAACATTTGATGGTGTCATTTTGTAGATAATTTACACTCCAAACATTTATGAAAAAAAATTAGACAAATTAAATTTTTTACAAATGAAACAAAAAAAAAAAGAATTATATTTTTCATGTTGGTTTTCAGTAAAAAAATTAAGCAGTAATATTATACATAAAAGGATGCACGTAAAGATAATATAAAAATAAAAATATACATAAATTTGCTGTTTATTATTCATATTGATCTATTTTTGTTCCAAACTGTGTATTATTATCTCACGGGTATGATTGATCTCTCTCGCATGACCTGACCGCATGAAATGAGGCTCATATCGATCGCACTTCACAGTTCGTGTTGACTTTCACCATTATGTATTTATACATATATACATATATACATGTATATATATGAAATAAAAGGGCGGCTGAGTAATGCAAGACAGGAAGGGTGGATATATATATATAAATATAAAAAATACCTGCTTTATTTACATCATTTCCTTATTTCTTATATATAGAGGTTGCCTCTAGTTGATCATATTCCCTCTTTTGCTTTTGCGTCTTCGTTATGTTTTCACTCGATCATTCCTTTTTTTTGCGTTTTTCTTTTCATTTATTACCTTTTTCTTTCACGTTACTCACTACTTTTCAATGTCGCAGGAGACGCTGGCGAAATTCACTTATCACGATCCGATAAATTGCAATCGTCCGGTGAGAGAGTTGAGCAAATTGCGACAATCGATGTACCATTGCAGAATGGTGGCACAAAGAATCAGGAGGAAAATCATGAGAGTGGTAAGTATTGTGACTTTAAATATAAATTTTCATCGGTTTATCAATTGAAAATCGATTGAATTCAACAAATTCATTCAATTTAAAAAGGAGAATAAAAGTGGCAATTTTGAAAGTCACAATGAAGAATGTTGTAAAAATTATTCAAAGTATTTTATGATTTGACGAATAATTTAAAATGTATCGGAATATGGGAATTGTTATTTATTCTTCGGTTTTCATTGCAGAGTACGAGTACGAATTGTTAGTTTGGCCAGCGCGAGGTGGATGGATACGAAAAACTGCATGGATACTCACATGGCCAATCCATTTAGTATTCATGTGTACAATACCCGATTGTGAAAAGCCACGATTTAAAAAATGGTTCCCCGTCACATTTCTCATGTGTATTATATGGATTGGTTCGCTTAGTTATGTTGTCGCTTGGATGATAACAATTATCGGTATGTAATTGAGTTTATTTTTAAATAAAAAGGAATTTTGGTGTTGTAGAAAATGTTTGAATTTGAATAAAAATGAATAAATGTCATTTTCAATAAAAACAATAGTCGTATATAAAATTTAACGCAGTAATTTATGATTGACTTGATATTGATCTGCTACGCGTAGCATTAAATTTTTATACGATGCATTGGATTAATTATTTTTCATTGGTTACCGCACAAATTTAACTGAATTATTGAAATTATTATCAATGATTTCTACGACATTAATTTCTTTTTCTTCTATTTTAAAGGTGATACTTTGAAAATACCCGACTCCGTTATGGGTATTACGTTTTTGGCCGCTGGAACAAGCGTACCTGAGGCAGTTTCCAGTGTGATTGTTGCTAAACAAGGTGTGTAAAATATAAAAAAAAAATTAAAAAATAATAGCAACAAACAAAAATATTTTCTTACAATTTTAACGTTATTATAAAATGAATTCGTTATTTTTTTGTATAATTTAAGGACACGGATCAATGGGCATCAGTAATTCAATTGGTTCCAATACATTCGATATATTATTGTGTTTGGGTTTGCCATGGTTAATTAAATCATCATTTTCACCAACGCAACCTGGTCGTCACTATATTAGTATAAATTCGGGCGGTTTAGAATACAGCGCGATATCACTATTATCGACATTAATGCTACTTTATATTGCATTTGCCTCGAACAAATTTCAGCTCGATAGAAAAGTCGGACGCGCCTGTTTATGTATGTACGCTGTATTTCTTATTCTTGCCTCACTAATTGAACTCAATGTATTCTTCAGGGTTAATCTTCCCACCTGCCAGAGGACGGTAAAATGATGGATAAGAAAAAAAAAAGAAAAGCTAAAATTAAAAAAAATAAATATTATTATAATAATTTTCAAAAAATATTATAATAATTTTTTATTATTTTCTTTTTTTTCAATCACTTTTAGTTTCTTTTTCTAAGGAAAAGCAATAACTTTTTCATTTGTTTGATTGTCAAAATATGATTCCCTTCACATGTTCCCCTACCACTATCACCACCACATAATCCCTCTTGACTTCAATTTTTACTTTGTAAAATTATTTTCATAAATTCTTTCCATATATAGTTGCGACCCGATTCTGTTCTTTTTGATGTCTACATTTTTTTATCTCACCAGTACATTCATTTTCTCTTTCAAGATTGAATAAGTTTTTTACCATTTTCCTCCCCAAAAAAAAGAAGAAGATAATAATAATAATAATAATAATAATAATAATAATAATAATAATAATAATAAT
>CAJUYH010001067.1:16774-53218 GCA_910591685.1 Galerucella tenella
GGGGGGGGGGGGGGGGGGGGGGGGGGGGTTCGTCGATGCCATATTTGAATTCAGCCACCCGAAAAAACCCCGGGCGTCGAGTTTCTCTCCTTCCCCGCTAGAAATTCAAGAGAGCCCCACGGAGAAGACGTTCGAGGCCAGACCACCAGGTGTTCAGAGGGACGTTTCCCACGCAAAATTCTGATTAAGTGGCCCCAAAAACCCCTTATAACGATTTTCGGTTCACCTTTTTCGATTTTGTTTGGAAAACCCTCGGAGACGATGTTCAAGCGCATGTTGCGGTGCACCAGGTGGTGGGAATGTCGTTTTCCTGAGCCCCAGGTGTCCGGGGGGTCAATTTCAACATCATAATTCTAATGCAAAACAAGTAGGTGTCTGTATTGGTTATCTATACATCCCTGTTCCAGCTCAAAATACAATATGGTAATAAAACTGAACAATGCCAGATAAACGATAAATATTGCGGCAGTGGCGGAGACTACGATATTAGTTTATTCTGCTTATTTAATTAGATTCGGTCGACATTACAGTTGAAATAAAATTCATTCGCTCAGGCCTATTAACAAGTTACATTTTCATTTTTATTAAATTAAATTAATTAAAGAAAATATAGTTTAATTTTCATAATTCAAATTTATTGACAATGAATTAATGTATGTCAAGTAAAGTAAACATATCATTTATAGGAAATAAAAAATTCAATCTATAGTATCATCCTCTTCGCTGGCCATACAAGAATAATCCGAAGACTCGTCGAGAGAGATCACTATCGGTTATATAGTTTGTTCTATGAGGTTATCTAAGACCCACATTTTCTCTTCCTCTTTAATTACATGATTCACAGCATCTCTCCAGTTCTCTTCAGTTATTGTTCTCAATGAGTACTTCATTAGTTCACGAACATCTTTCATTTTAAATGTTTTATTTTGTCTAGCTATATAACCTTTCATTTGGGCCATTATTAACTCTATCGCATTTAATTCACAATGGTATGGCAGCAAACGAAGCACTGTTATCCCACGATTCTTGGCTATTTCATCAATAAAAAACTTTTTGAATTGTAGCTTGTGATCTGAAGCAACCTTTAAAAGTTATTTTTTCAACATATCATCTTCAAATGGTATATATTTTAACACTTATGGAACGTAAGCCACTCTGAGCAAAACAAATTATACAAATTTGGGCGAGACCAAGTTTCACCGTATATACCTGCAAAATTTTTAAGTAGTCATTAGGACAATCCCTAGTAGGACCCTATTGTAATGTTTCTTGGAAATTATCAAGTTGTTTTAACTAACCAAATTTAGATTCATATTACCGATATATATCAGATCGGGTATAAAATTAAATAGTAAATAAATTCCTTAAGGCGGATTCATGCAACGTTCATTATCATTACAGTCTCATTATATTATAACTACATTTACATTAGAAAAAGTTAATTACTATAGTTTCCTATATGATGTTCATGCAACCACATTATTGAATTTCAATTACACTATCGCATTAAGAAGTTGGTCTACTTTCAACTATAAATTATAATTACATTATATTTTTAGTGAAAACCATAGAGAAATATAATATATGGTAAAAACCATGAAATCGCATGCGCCAAAAATGTTAACTGATATTCCAACACGTTTTTGGTGAGAGAACCTCATAACTTCCAAATAATTGCAAATAACTGATCTTCTAGCACAACCACAAACGATTCAAATGATATGACGTTTTTCAATTGCCAGTCTTGTCAGTTCATAATTAATTCGTTCCATGAACTGATTGGATTAGGCAGTGATAATGTAATTTAAGTGTAGTTATATTATAATGTAATGAAAATGTAATTTTAATGCACGTTGCATGAATCGGCCTTTAGATGAACGGTGACGCTTATGGTTTACTACCTGACTAGCATCTGTGACCTTTTCGCGTGCTGTCAGACAATAAGAAACAGACTATAGCCCAAAAATGCTTGTATCGAATTCCAAAAATTCGACAAAAAGGTAACATTAATGTCAACATTTTCTGAGAATCTACGATTTTTTAGCTAATTATGGCAGCGGTAAAAAAAAGATTAAAAATCACGAAAAATCGATGCTTTTCTTATTGGAAAAAGTAAAGCTTCCTAGCGGTGGGTAAATATAGAGGGAAATTTTTTAAAAAATTCTGACTTTTTTTTAAATTATTACGAACCAATTTGGGGGGTAAGACCAATAAAATTCGATTTTGCCCTTCTTAACGACAGGTCTAATGAATATACATCAAAATATGTGAAATTAGAAAATGTTATGGCAGGTCCAAATCTAATGATTTGGATTGGATATTTCTGCATAGTTTAGTTTGCATCTAATTTAAAAAAAAATTATAATGTCAATCAAAGTTAGAGTAATTATAAACAAAGTGAATCAAATCAACAATATATCAATATTAATCAAAGTCGGGTATGTATATATACGTATAAATAAATAGGAAATGTATACAAATAAGTTAAACTGATTTAAAACACAAATCAATTTCAAGAAATGTTATAAATCAGTAAAGATATGTTATGAAGTGTATTATACGAAAGTCGATAACTTTTTCGCTAAGATTAACTCTTAAGGGGAATCTATCGGCAGCGATTTGACAAAATATCGACGTATTTTTGGCAAAGAATTTTGAGGTAATGGATGTATATGTAAATTAAGAAAAAAATATATCATGTAGATTAATGTTGAACTTAGAGTTCTCATCGAATAAAAACTTTGAAATGTTAACCAAATTTTGTTGAAAAAAATACGAATCATGAGGTAATTACACATATTAAGCAAAGTTTGATCACTTGTAAAGAATTAAATATGGATTAAATGGAAAAACTAATTGATAAGAAGTCTAATTTGAAGCTTTATGAATACTATATAAAAATCTCAGAATCCTCAAATTACTTATGACCGTACAATTTCTTATTGAAATTCGGTTGCTACCACTAAAATATCGGATAAAAATCCATCTCTCGCTTTTCTATCCTTCTATGACTGATATTGTCTCTCTGCTTCGGTAGTCGCGTGCCGTTCCATTGTTGATACAACGCTCGCCGGTCTCGGCGGTCTCCCAGTTCAGTATTGACGAAGCTTATAGAGTAGTACGTGAACCAAAATCCGCTTGGACCGCTTGGCTACCTACATGTTGCGGAGCTTTCACATTTCTAATAAAATTTTCGTTATGTGAACTTAAACGTGAGGACGTAGGGAAACAAAAAAATATACAAAGCATAATTGTGCAAGGTCGAATTTGGTAGATGCCCCTTAAAGCGGTGCGATACGCCAAAAAACATACAGATTGCGAAAAGTCTATTCGAGCCATGCGATTTACACAAGTAGGCCAGTCGGTATGGGTTATTTTAGACCGTTTTAGATCAAAAGTACAAGTAATTAGCAATACGGCTGATTTTTTTTACAAGTACCTTGAAGTATGTGTAAAATAGTATATTACGTAGCGTGTGTGGTAAGAGGCATTTTACGCACGAATGGAAAAGTTTCGCACGATGCCGCGTATCGGCGAGCGCGTAATTCCGTGAGTGCGTAAAATGCTTTACAACACGAGTTACGTATTATACTTTACCTACGACCTACTTTTACTTGTAATTTTTATAAGAAGCATAAGAAATAACAGTTACATAATTAGAGGTGCTTGGTAAACTCCATCTCTATTACTCTATTACCAATGAGAGAAACACATTGAAGAACTAACGTTTAATCATTATCAATATATTGTTGATAATCGAAAGTCCATTTTTCAATTATAATCAATACATATACTTAGCCCTGTGTGCTTTTCATAGTTAAACGTGGCCATATCTAATGTTTTCAAATAGTAAATTTTGAATAAAATGGTGACGTCTATTGACATTTAATAAGATGTTGCTAGGGAAGCCGTGCGATTTACTTTACAGCTGTGCGTTTTTTTTACAGTGCGTAATAGACGTCATTACATTGATACTGACTGTGTGTTATTGACTGATTACATGGGGGGGTCGTAGGTAATAGTATATTACGTAACGTGTGTGGTGAGAAGCATTTTACGCACGAATGGAAAAGTTACGCACGATGCCGAGTAGCGGCGTGTGTGTAATTCCGTGAGTGCCTAAAATGCTTTACAACACGAGTTACGTACTATACTTTACCTACGACCTACTTGTACAGATTCCTTAAATGTACAAGATAATAAAAAGTGCCATATTTCGTAATTACGAAAAATTAATTATCCGTAAATTTTATCTATGGAACATACCTCCTAAATAACGGTTTCCATCCTTCGAAAAATTGTTTCAATTCCACCTTATTATATAATATATTTTTTATTGAGATACTTGGTTTTTAATATTAATTGAATATTTATATTATATATGAGTAATTTGCTAAAAATGATTATGTGCTATGACAAAAAAATGCCTTCAAAACGCCGTATTACAATTATTTATATCTACATTATAACCACAGATTGCAAAGAGAACAGATACGAAAGCTTGACAGAGAACGGTAAAAAGAGAGAGAGAGATGGGTGGACATACCCATTTAAATGTCCGTCTTATGTCGACTCCGTTCGGGCTGCTTCGCGAAATTTCTCAACAGGGTTGTCAATTTGCATAATATTTCATTCAATTTACGATCATAAGTCATTTATTTTCTTGAACTACATCATTTTATTCTTATCTGTGTTGATCTCACTTATTTTTCAAAATTCAATAATATTACCAATCTCGAATTTCTCCCAATAAATACGGCGTTATCCCGTATTAAAAGTTAAATGTAAAATAAGATAATTATTCCTTAGAAAGTACCAAACATTTTAAACTGGCAACGCTGCTTTCATATCAGATTGGTAGCTGGAACTGAAAACACGCCCAACGCTGACTGCAAACAATTGTGTAAATCAGTGATTCCCAAAGTGGTCTATATCGACCCCCAGAGGTCTATGACAACTTGCAAGCGGTCTACGTTAACGGAAAAAAAAATTTGGGGGTCCGTGAAATGAAAATACACTGATAGTACCTATTTATATACATATACAATATTTATAAATGTACCTATGAGAAAATTTTCAATTTCCTTGCCATCTTCATACCTAGTGGAAAGGGTCAGCGCTGTTACCAAACTCTAACGAAAAAAAGAAAACAGACTGGACATCATTAGCCGAGGAGATTTGAGATTAAACCTTACAAAATTGACGCCCAATGTTAATAATTTATTATTAAAGCTAAACACTTAACATTTTAAGTTTTTAACACTAAACTTCACTGCCGATAGAAATTTAGAAATCAGTATCAGGTGAGTAGGGGTCTACCAAAAACCGAAAAGCATGGTAAGGGGTCTCCGACACAAAAAAGTTTGGGAACTTTGGTGTAAATCGTTTGGCTCGAATTGACCTTTCGCGGCCCTGTATGACATTCTTCGGTCATAAAATATGTGAATTTATTTCTAAAGGAAAATATATATTTTTAAATTTAAGTGTAGTTTTGACATGAATCCATGTGTTCTTAAGCGGGACATAAAAATACATCTGAAGAATTCGACGAAAAATTTAGAGAAGACACACATGTATTTGTGTAACGAGTTTTCAGATTTAATTATGTGCGTAAAACACGACAAATTTTAAAAATTAACTTGATTTAATATGTTCGACATGCTTCTTAACCTCTCAAGTTAAGTGTAAGTTAAAATAATGGTTGTAATTAAACCAGCGGAAATCATAAATTATAAAGGTGTATTTAAAAAGAAATAATCTTCCAGACTGAGACAGTTTTAATGAACAAAAACAATCTCAACAACAAAGCCAGTTTACTGCAAACTAAGACTAAACAACAAAGGCATTTTATAATACTTAAATTCCTCATTACCTGTTAGATGAGCAAGAAACGACATTTTTCATTCATAAATCATAAATCGATGTAGAGATGAGCTTTTTCCGGCTTTTCCGGAAATAAGATCGGTATGGGAAATGCGGAAGTTAATCCTCTTACACTAAAAACACTCTCAATACCTCTTGTAGTTCGTGAAAGAGCTTCCGGGAGCGGGAATAGAAACGATCGAGGGGACAATCTGACAGTCAACGTCGATTAAATGTTTTGTTATGTTAGGATATGAAGTAAAGACCGTAAAAAAATCATATGGACTCATTTTTCAACAATCTCATAGAAGGAACAAAGCTCCTGAAAAGTCCCTGAAGATTTTTTTAACAAAACGCAAGAAAGATATAAAAAAAATGTTTGAGATTATTTCACTCAATACAAAATACGCGCCTTCGATTGGTTTAAATATGAGGATTGATATCTGAAAACACCATGTTTTCGATTTTGTATTTCGGCACCTGATTGGATACATGCATGTGTTTCGCGTTGTCATTAGTTGTTTTATTCGATATTAAAAATCTAATGACTGACAGAAAATGTCAAATTATTAAAGAAACGTCAGAATCATTGTATCAAGAAATAATCTTGACAAATACAACTCGTGTAATAGGCATGATGACTGATTTTGAAAATCTGCTCCACGATGTTCTCACATATATTCTTTATCTACAATAAATGTTATTTCTGTAAGAAAAAAAGTTTTTAAAGGAAGAATTCAACATTAAAAAACACATTTCAAATTATGCGCCAAAACGCTAGAATAGTAATGGCGTCTGTCTATGACATCATCAATTCGTAAATACCATTTATAGGAGATCTGTGTCGATAGGTTATCTATGATCTGTGTCCTGTGGTAAATTCGTCAAAGTCAAACCATAGACATATTATATTTCTCTATGAGTCAAACTTCAAACACTTGACACATGAACCAATCAAAACCATCAAACAACAAAAGTAAATTCAAAACAGATGTTCGGATGATAGATATTTGCGAAAGTACGAAGTCATTCTCTTCTGATTGGTGTTTGAGATAAGATGACGGATGGTTGAATTTTGTACTTAAATTTTCACTAAAATAAATGGATCCACACATGTAAAATAAAAATTTCTTTAGAATATCTGTATCTTATATAATTATATCAAATCAATATTTTAGTGGTACTTAGTGACTGTCATCATGCCTATTAATGATTATCGAAAATTTCTTCTCTTTTTCGAAACAAATAGTTGTTTTAAGAAACCACAGTGTGGTTGCCAACTTTATTATAATCAAAATAGAATTGCTTGTGAAAATAATCGCCAGTTGTCATAGAGCGAGCGAAGCGAGCAAAAAGCGCTCCGAAGACGAAAATTTTGAAAATCGGCGATTTTTCTGAATGATAAAAATGACATATTTTAGTAATTTTGCACTTTTCATGCGATCTATATTTTTATGAAAACTTTTCTTGGTACTTACGTATTTTGATCATTTCATCATTTATTCAAAATGAGTAATGAATTTCAAAATACAAGAACAACTGACAAATCAAACAAACGTCAATACTGTCAATTGTCTGTATTAATAATGGTGGTTAACCTTGGTGAACCATGGATTAACCGGAAATGTTCTGTATGGGAAATGCACGATTCACAATAGAATAGTAATTTTCTCAGAAAGTAAATCCGCCCAAAATAGCCAGAGAGAATAACGAATATCGCCCAAAAAATAGCCCTTAGCCGAATCATAAATAGAACCGCCTCTCAAGAAAAATAATAGCCCAAATGGCGATTAATCGCCTGGGTTGGCAACCCTGAACCACACTCGCGCTTACGCGCTCTTGCTGTTTCCAAACAACAATTTGTTTCTCAAAATCTAAGAAATTTGTATTTCGATAATCATTAACACCTTGTTGTATTATTATCGATAATTCAAGACCTCCTAAGGGTCCATTATACCAAAAAATTTGGATAAAAGACTATAAATTTAAAAAAAAATATGTGCAAATTAATGAAATAGTCTAAAAATCTTGTGGAAAAAAACTTTGACCGCTTTTATAAATATTTTTTTCAAGTACAAACGAGCTGCAAGTCACATGGAATGATAGTTACGAGTCTTCCCATTGTGATGAACTTTGAATCGTCGGAAAATGTCAATTTTTTGCCGAGTTATGAAACAATTCGTCCGCCCGCTTACCAGTTAATGCATAAACAGCAGAATTCCTACAGGCAGTCAGGCAGAGCATCAGCAGCTGAAATGAGGAGACTTTTAGGTCTCATTATCTCGATAACTATCGAATTTTCGAAAAAAATGATGGGAATCACATTTGTAGATAATAAGACGATTTTCATTTTTTATTCGAAGAAAAATTCTCTAATTCGCATATTTAGCCAGATATTAGCGAGAAACCTGTTTTCAGGGTTTAGGGGGGCATTTTCCCCCCCTTCCGTAAACTCAATCGTGTTAAGTTTTTTCTCGTTTAAAAACACCTGTCGTGACCTACAAATTGAGCCCAAATTGAAGTCTTCAGGGACTTTCCAGGAGATTTCGATATTTCCAGGTGTTCAGTTACTGGACTATAGATTTAGCCCAGGAGAATATGGGCGTGCATAAATTCGACGCTAAAATTTCACTTCATCTTTTTTTCACTTTATGTACCTGCTTGTAGACCCTTAAATTCGACTACTAATCCTTCTACCTGTATTATTTTGTAGAAAAATATCAGAAAATAAGAAATAGAAAACTAAAAACAAAACAAGAACTCCCAGGCCCAAACCCGGTTGATCAAAGTATAACTATGTATAAAAATATCAGAAAATAAGAAATAGAAAACAAAAAAAAAAACAAGAAAACCCAGGCCCAAACCCGGTTGATCAAAGTGTTACTATGTATAAAAATATCAGAAAATAAGAAATAGGAAACTAAAAACAAAACAAGAACACCCAGGCCCAAACCTGGTTGATCAAAGTATAACTATGTAGAAAAATATCAGAAAATAAGAAATAAAAAACTAAAAACAAAACAAGAACAGCCAGGCCCAAACCCGGTTGATCAAAGTGTAACTATGTATAAAAATATCAGAAAATAAGAAATAGAAAACTAAAAAAAGACAAGAAAACCCAGGCCCAAACCTGTTTGATCAAATAGAAGCTTAATCTTAAAGGACATAATCCTTCCGGCAGCGTCCAATTTAAGGGTGTCTCTTCTGTCTGGGCTAGAGGTAGTTAGCGTCCAATTTGAGGCCGCCCGATAATATTGGATGTCTTCTGAATTAGTAATAAAACAATTCAAGGAGAAGTTCAAAAATTAATTTTCAAAATGTAGACCGTTCACTAACAAGAAATATCTACCTCTCAAGCTACATGCCCCGTCAGATACGAATTACACTTCTAAGTTGAACGGGGTTGAGATATCTACAAGATATAATCAACCAATCTGGTTTATAAATTATTAGGAGGGACAATATCATTTGCAGAGACCTGTTTCGACGTATTTACGCCTCATCAGTACCAATTTGTAATTATCTTGACATCTTTCAGTCGTAGTTTATTCAAAACAAAATATTATTTGATGTGGTTTTATTAAAAATACCAACCGACAATTTCCTGAAATTCAACGGATGATTTCAATTAGTTATGAAATTGGAACACAGGATGTTGATTTAAATCAGTATATAGAGGATGCCGATGGCATTTTATAGTAATGAATTTTTTACGTTAACGGACAATAACCTATTTGGACGAAAAAATTGCCAGGTGAAATGCTCCATTCCCTGTACTAGTAGTTCTTCGAACCGTTTTACCGTGTTCCTGCTTTGGAGTGTTCCTCCACTGAAGTCTATGTTGGCTTTGTACGCATTTTTGTATTTGCCCTCGGACTACCTTCTTTGTGGTTCCAAGAGCTGGTTCTGGTCCAACATATGCTGTTGCTGAACCTCTTCTCGCGAGTTCATCAGGTTGTTCATTTCCAGAAATACCGTTATGTCCCAGCACCCACACTAATCTTACTTTAATGTGGTCTGCTAGTTCATTTAGTTCTTTCTGGCATTCTTCTACCAGTCTGGATGTTACCTTGCGGCTGTTTAAAGGGCTGTCAGTTAGTATTTTTATCCTATGAGTGTCAGTCTTATGTTTGTTAATTCTGACACATTCTAAGATAGCATAAATCTCTGCCTGAAATACAGAGGTATGTTCTCCTAGTAAGAAGGAGCATCTTGTGTTTCTCATTTCACTATACACCCCTGCTCCTGTCCCTTTCCCAATCTTACCCGTTTGTGTACCAGGTCTCTCCTCGGGGAAACTTCAGTTTCCTTGGGTCTTGCCAGTCCTTTCTCTGTGAGGTATTTTTACCTCATATTTGGACTGGGGAGAAGTTAAGTGGCCATATAGTATGTTTTCATATCTAAGATGGCTCCACTTATGATGTCCTTAATGGATATGTGTCCTGATCTAACCATTTTGTTGCTCAGGTTGCTTTGCTGCCTAAAAAGTTCCATCCTTCCTTCTCCAATTATCAAAAGGTGTAATGGAGGAAGGCCAAATAAGGCTTCCAGTGCTGCCGTTGACGTGCTTCTCATGCACCCTGCAATACTGAGACAAGTCTGTCCACCAGACCAAAGACGCATATGTTATTGTTGGTTTAACCACTACAACGTATATCCAGTGTATCATTCGCGGACTCAACCCCCATGTTTTCCCACAAGTTCGTCTTGCCATCATTAATGTGGTTTCCGATCTTGTTGCTACTTTTTCCATTTGTTTGGTCCATGTTAATCTCGAGTCAATAATTACCCCGAGATATTTAACATCCATAAACATTGGAATCTCCGTACCTTGAAGGAATAGTGGTCCCAATTCCACCAGGTCCCTTCTTTAGGTATAGGGTTCGATATATTATGAACGTACTCTTTATGTCATCAGTCATTTTTGCTTGAGCGCGAATTTTAAACTAATGGCATTTTTATTCAAGTAATTTAATCTTGATAGGTAATTTCAAGCAGCAAATATGTTAAAGACGATCTCCTGGGTATACGAAATTATGTTGCACAAGTTTTTGTTGAACTACTATCACTGAATTCTCAAAATATTTGAATTTGTCCATTGTTGACCTAGATTAATAATAGAAAAATTATTAACCACTAATAGAGAAATTCAACTTCTCAGTTGGCTAGAAGAAGCAATAATTGTTAACTTCACATCTAGTAGTGGAAAAACTTTTTTACTTCTCGAAAGGAAATGGAAAAAATTTTCAATTCTTTTTTTTTTATTAACAATCAAATGATTCATCCTTGGGTTTGTGAAATATTTTAAATCTTGAATTACCATTTTCCCATGTTTTGGGACAGTCCTATTTTTTACATTTGCTTTCAAGTACGCCTTTATATCAAACTCCACTTTACTCTTCCTTTTCTCTTTAGTACCAGCGTGATGGTATTTTTATTGTCAGTTTACTTCCTCTCTCAATATTATTTATAGAATATGTTCGTTATTTTCGTTGAGTTCTTCAAGTAAGGATGTCTATAACTGTATATTGATAAAGGAGGCCGTCAAATACCAGGCTGTTTATTTTTAAAATTAGATTGGAGTCTTTTTAAAAAAGGTGAACATGTAAACGGGATTTGCTCCAGCATAAATTAATTATTTTTCTTTATTAAAACACTAGTTTCCTGTCACGTAACAACTTTAAACAAGCTAAGTAGTACGTTTTATCTATAATAAATTAGTTTGTTTACATTTTATTTCATATATCAATGTAACGTTTGATACAGAGTGTTGCAAAAATTTTTTACCCACTTCAACTACAAATAACTCCAAAAGTTTTCATTATAACATAATCCTCAAGGCACTCACCTAAAACCAAACCTTAGTAGGAAAAAAGAAATAGGCAGTCGTGGGAACTGCCGACAGAATTGGGAACGCAATTAAATGAACCCCTTTTAAAAAAAAATATGGCACGCCCATGAAATAAGGAATGAAGGAAGAAGGAAAAGGGAAGGACTTGGCCCTTTGTCGCTTCAAGGTGAACCAATACGATTGTGGGATGAAGTAAAATATCTTGGGGTTATCCTAGACCCAGGCTTAACTTGGAACCGACACTTTCAGCACGTGATCAAGAAAGCAGAGGTGACCTTCATGGTTGCCAGACGCACTTACGGCACTAAATGAAGACTTAGACCCAGCATGGTACACTGACTGTACAAAATGGTTGTCATCACATATGCATCTCTGGTATGGTGGCCAAAGATCAGACAATCCTCTGCTATGCTAAGACTAAGCAAGGTCCAAAGACTTGCATGCATTGGCATTACAGGGGCAATGAGGACTACTCCTACAGCGGCGCTGGAAACAATTCTAGACCTTCCTCCGCTACATTGTGTCATAATGTGCGAAGCAAGGGCAGCACTAACCCGACTGGAAAAAGCATCAGACCATCACGTGGCACATGGGAGAGGACACACAGAGATAAGGCATGTGGATAACGACATTTTCAAAATGCCAACAGACCACATGACCACCAGATATATCTTTCGCAAGAACTTCGAGATTTTCATCAAAGACAGATCAAAAAATGAGCTCGGCACCGGAGCGGGCATATACAGTAAGACGAGCAAATATGAAGGAATCGTCTCGCTAGGAAAATACGCCTCGGTATTTCAAGCAGAGGTCTATGCAATACTTTCATGTGCAAGGGCAAATAATAAGAGAGCCTACAACAGGAAGATCAGGATCTACAGTGACAGTCAAGATGCCCTTAAAGCACTTCAGAGCTATAGGGTGACATTTCGGCTAGTAAGGGAATTCTGCGAAGAACTTAGAAGACTGGCGACTCGGAACAGTGCACTGGAGTGGGTCCCAGGTCACAAAGGAATCGCAGGCAATGAAAAAGCTGATGAACTCGCAAGAGCAGGATCGCCAGAAAATTTTTTTCAAGAAATGTTGCCCCTTTTTAGATGGACACTGTATAACCATTTATTGAAGATTATCGTACCTACACAAAGATGCTTAAGCGGATAGGTTACTTATGACAGAAGAAACCAACGATATATTTTGAACTAAACTATACAATAGTGGTAGTGGTAAAATATCTATATACACGCCACTGGTTTTCTGAAAGGTTTTCATGCGAAATTCGATATTCGCCTATGTGTAAGTAGGAAATTAAAAAAGCTGGAAGGATATTAAATTCATCAAGACCGGTAAACCAGAAGCCACATCGAGTACAAGAATTAACTGAAAGAGATAACAAGATAAACAAGTGGAGTTTTAATAAAGCAAGTTAGTACAAGTTTCTACAAAATTCTAGTAGATCACCTCACTTTACAATATCCACAGAGAAAACGAATCCTTGTACAAATACGTCGTATAAAGCTAGGATCACAATGATCGTAAATAATGTTATAAACTATTTTAACGACACATCAAAATTTTCTTTTTTTTCCTGTTTTCATTGACTTTAAAAAGAGTATACATATCCTATTTATATTTTTGAAAATCCCCTCTGCTATTTATAAGATATAAATCATATATGCTATAACAATATTTATTTATACGTTTTTTAGAGGTCGTATTAAAAATTCGATCGCATCTCGCTGGTGGGCGTATTGATGATTTTTCGGAGGTAAAAACGAATCGAATCTTGTATGTTCGATTTAGAAATTTTTCGGTTTCATATTTTTGAACCACTTCACTGGCTGTTATTTGAATTATTTGTGTTTGGGAGTCGAATATTTATTCAAAATGTCTGGAATTTTTCAAGGTTTTCTATTGAATAAGCGGTTTTAAATTGAAAGGTCCAGAAAATTTCACTTCTTTCAGTTTTTTTTTATATAATTCATAAGATAATACATCTCTTTTAGTAGATATATGAAATAAGATATTTCGAATATTGAAAACACCACACCGGATATTCGAACCGCGATACTTTCAAATTTCCCGTGCTTCAACCCGTCTGGTTATCTCCTACGCGGTTGAAAGTATTCAAAAGTGGTATGAAAATGGAGTTCGACTTTTTTAAACTTAACTATCCATTTTTTTATTAAACGAGAGCGAATTTAAGAAAATTAAAAGTGCATTTGAACCTATTTTTCAACAACCTTTCCAAATCTATTATTTTTTATAAACGCTATTTGGTAAAAAAGTTATCTTCTGTAAGTTCCTTGTGGCATTACTTATTCTTTTTTCTCTAATTTTTTTGGGAATCAAACCACAATAATGTTTTTTTATTTTTTATTTCGACGTTTCGGTAGCGTTCCAGCTACCGTTGTCAAGATTAACTAGTAATAAAATTAATAAAATAATTTTTGGTCGATGTTTGGTCCCTATCTGACAACGAAAAAATATGACAACTAGACAATCAATAATATTTTGAAGTTTAAGACTACAAAACTTTGTTGTCAAATTTTATTAAGGTCCATTCATAGTAGATCACACCTCTGGTAAAATGTGAAATAATAGTATATTATGAAACAAGCAATTTTTGATAGCCATTATTCACGCTGGGTGACGTTTGCGTCCCGAGCCGAGCAAGTTCGTAACAATTTGGTATTACTAACGTGTACTAACGTCAAAATTAAATAATTTGACATATATAGAGATGGGCGATACTATGTAAAGTATCAATACAACGTACCGTTATCAATATATTGTTTTGAAATACTTAATATTAGGAAATATCGTTATGAAAAGTATCAATACTAAAGATTTCGATATTTTATCGATACGATATATTTCAGAAACAAATTTCCTGAACAAAATACACAGATTTAAAAGTTTATTTCATATTGTACCCCCATCTCTAGTCGTGAATTATGAACCATAATACACTCCAGTGTATTATGAACCATAATTCACTCTAGTAGATATATGGGTACCATATACCTTTTGTTAGGAGGTAAAATATCGACTTATTATTAGGTGGTCGTGGACAAAATATTTTATTTTATGACATTCTAACGATATGATAGTCTATTAGAAATGGAATCGAGTGAAGTGCACGTTCCAGGAATGGTTTTTATTGGGATAGCGCATTTTTTTTAGCTTATTTTGGAAATGTTGTTAATAAAACGCGTTTGTTGTTACTTTTTTGTGTATGATCATTTTTGTTTTCAAAACATGTATAACTCAGTTTGGTGATTTTGGGTATTGAAGTGTGTATCGATTAACAACTATCCCAATGATAAATCATAAGAAAACTTGGATAAAAACTTATGATGCTATCCTGATAACGCGGGTAATTGATTATTGAAAATTTCTCTTTCTAACATTGGTAACCAAATTTGACTACATTCGGCTGAAATACTAGCTACACATTTATCTGCATTTAGTTGTATTAAAGCACTTTCTTTGATTTTTCGTCTTTTATTATTGGGCTCTTTCAATATTATTTTTGTCGAATCCCATTGAACTTTATGCCCCTCTTCCCAAGCATGTTTACAAATACCCGACTTAAAGAACTCCCTATCTTTGATGTATTTTTTAGGTTCACTTATTCGGACTTTCATGCTCAATTTTACCAACCATTTCCTAAAGTTAGGTAATACCTAAATCAGATTTTGGAATGACAAAATAGAATTTACGTTTGACCATGCGCTAAGAAACGCCTAAACATGATAGAAAATACCCAATATTGTCACTCTCAAGTAATTCTTAGCGCGTGGTAAAACGAAAATTTCACTTAGCAATTCCAAAATCTGATGTAGGTATTACCTAACTTTAGGAAATGGTTGGTGAAATTGGGCATTAATGGTCTAGATGTTTCACCTAAATAGAATTTGTCGCATTCACAAAATATCTGATATATGCAATTTTTTGAAGATTGTTCTTCTTTGGTTTCGTTTTTGTTAAGATAGATCTCAAAGTATTGTTGTTGTTCACGAAAGGTGTGAGGATTTGTGTCACATTTCAACAAGATGGTGCTCCTTCACATTATTATGGTGCAGAGTAAGACGTTACCTGGATGGCGGCCGGCGAGGTCCTATAGAATGGGCACCTCGGTCACCAGATCTGACACCATTCGATTTTTTTCTATGGGGGTACTTGAAATCCAAGGTTTATACTACGGCACCAGATAGCATCGGCGTTTCCCAACTCGTGCCCGTTATTACCTGGCCCCGAAAATCACTGACCAACTCGTGCCCGTTCAAAAACCAGGTAGAAAATTAATACACCAACTCGTGCCCGGGTGCATCGGAACTGCGGTTTTTAATTCTTATTTATTATAATTAAATATTCAAGACCTACATATACAGTTGTCATTTATTTGAAATAAAACTACTATAAAACGTATTAATTAAATATATTGCACATAAAAAACTTAGAACTACCTACATATTCTATAGTCTTTTTTTAGGAAATCATGTTTTTTCCTTGTTGCATTTCTCACGATTTTAGTATTATCTACACTGCGACATTTAATGTAAGTCTCTTCCTGAATTCTTAGCAATACCTCAACGAAAACAAATAATGAGGGATGTGCATTATAAAATGAACTATTTAAATGGCTGTGAAATGATTCACATGCATTCGTGGTTCCGTGTATACTAGCTGATGCTTCTGCCCATATATTAGGAGGAAAACGAGCCTCTTCCGATATATAGTTTTCCACTAAATAATCAGCAAACGCACACAATCTTTCGTCGTTGGGCTTTTCTTCCATAAGTTCAAAAACGAAGAAGTCGCTAACTAAATCTGGGTCCAAAAACATAATTCCAAAGCAGTAACGCAACCATTTTCCAATATCACTTTCTTTGTTTTTATACTCCGACGATAGTCCCAAATTTTGAATTTTTCGCCACCATACTTGACATAAATGGAATCGGCAGCCTATCAATCTAGCTTCACTCCAAATCAATCGCGTAGCATTATGAATGCCGATTTCAAAATCAATTACTATTTGTTCAGGCAGTAGATTCCAATTCTTATCCTTACACGTATCAATTAATTTGCGAAATAATTTTTTGTAGGTGTCTTCTTTTTTATCTCGCAATAAACAAAAAACAAGTGGTATGTAATGTCCATTACGTAGGCCATGGATTGTAAACAATTGTAAAAAATACTTTGTACAATACGAAAACGTCCCATCCATGTAAAGTGTAGTGCACTCACAGAGAAATTTCAAATTAGTTTCAGTACAAAATACAATTAAATTTAATCCAACATCGTTTATAAGTACAAAGTTTCATCTTGTAAAGTGCGTGTATTGATATTGTTTAAAACTTCAAACACCTCTTCGGCATTTGATGGAAGTTTTGGAAACTTTTTACGTTTTTCATAATAAATTGTTTTTTTTTATACAATTTAAATCATTCATTTTAAGTTCATTTAAATTGGATTCAAAACATTTTCGAATAACTTTGCTAGGCTTTTCACAAATGTCATCAAAGGCCTTTCGTTTAGCAGATGCACTCACTATATGTCTTTGGATAATGTTTTCTTCTATTGCAGGATGATTATGAGTTAACACTTTTTCTGTTATTACACGACCACCAGAATCACCGATTGTCCGAAAATATGCGTTACACTTTCTATTCACACACACCCACTTAATTTCTCCAGATGTTAACTTTTTGCTGCTTTGATTAAATTTGTGTTGTTCTACAATTAATAATATTTTCCCACGTTGACTTGATACTTCGCGAATCGACATGTTTATAGAGCTGCTCTTAACCCTCCCAATTACGAAATAAAACTAACTCATTCATAAATATCAAACCCGAAACAAAATCCTTTCTAGTAAGTACTTCAGGAAAACCCAATTTAACAATAATACCTGTTCCTATAGATGGGATGGTAATTTGAACAGGTAAATTTTTCAATCGAGCACGAGTTAGGTATACAGATTATTGAGACCTTTACTCTTGTACCTTTTAAGGGATTAGTGGGCACGAGTTGGGATGCGTCCGATAGCATTGGCGTTTTGAAAGAAAGAATTATTGAATAATGGAATGCAATTTCAGCTGACACATTCGAACGAGTACGACAAGAGTTTACTAATAGGATGTATTATTGTCAGGAAGTAGACGGAGCACATTTCGAACACTTGCGCTATAAGAATCCATTGTTGATATTTGATTAATTAAATTTAAAAAAATAATTTCAATAATTTTGGTATTTATTCAATTTATCCGTCAAAATTAGTTTGAACCCAAACAAAATTAATATGGCTATATAGCCAATGTCAATGCCTTTCCTACGAGATATCACTTGCCATAATACTTGCCATATTTAAAATTATTGGCCAGATTGGCACTGTGACGTCATCTATTACTATTACGTCACCTGTTACCATTCGTAGAGAAGTTTACAACACTTCATTTTCACCCTGCAAATTTTATTAATGTAAGTCTAGCCGTTCGAAAGATACGAGGGGGGGACGGGACTTTTGTATAGCACAGTATATATAATTTTGATGAGCCAACATGGCATGCTAAAAACAAAGGAAGAACTAAAGTAACGAGATCATAAAATTGAATTAGGGTAATCGTTATTTTGCTAACCAATGCAGACAAGGCACTTTTCTTGTTGGGAACAACATTTTTTCTACGACCAAGCGGAAATCTGGGAACTTTAAACATAGAACGTTGGTCATATAAATAAGTATGTAAGTATAAAAAATATTTAGGATATTTCCTTGAAAACTGTATTTTTAAAAAATTTGAATATTTTTACTGTTTTCTTCTTGTTCACAGTCTATTTTTTCTCGTGAGAATTGTCTATTTATAATGTTAATTTCATGCTTGAGATGAATATAAATTAACGGGCGGCATTTCTGCCTTTTGTTTGTGTGTGTGTTTGTTGAAGATTTATCTTATTGTGCAAAACTCCCGTATCAGAAAGAAGCCAGTAAAAATTAATCATAAAAATGGCTTCTTTCTAAATGATCTCGAAACCGGACTTACGACCGCAGAAACTTTGAAAGTAAAGGATTCGCGTGGGTGAAAAGAGAAATTCGACAAGTCATTGAGCCTAGGACTTCGACCGAGATTCCACTGTGCTGGTAATGATATCATTAAAGTAGCGTTGTGCTCTTCACATCTAGAGTCAAATCCATCATTAGCACTTCAAATAGATGTTCTTCAGGGAGTTACCTAAGATTACAATAATAAATTACAGATAAATTTTGATTCATTTCCAATAATAATTTTTAATATCCAACTTTAGAAGCCTGTAGTTCGTTAACGAAGAGAAAAAGGGTTGAGGATTGTTTTCAAAAATATTCTCAACACATCAATATACCTCTTGAGACATTTCATTAGTTAAAAAAGACAAGTGTGATTGGAATAACGTAAAAATAGACTGTGATATCGTATGGAACAAGTTTTGCAATATTTGTAAAGTTATTACATAAAATAATTGAAGGTTATCTGAAATTTAAACTGCAAATATGTTATTTTCAACATTTTAACGTTAATTGAATTAAAATTAAAAATTAGAAAAGTCAACGAACTTATTTGTTAATACTATCTAATATAGCAAACATATTTTGAAAATAATATAAAGGATTAAAAAATATTATTTTGGCAAGCAGCACGATGAGTTTTTGTCACACATGAATTATGTAATAAGTATGACACTTCTTCATTAACTTTCGAAAAACGTATCTCTATAGAAACAATAACAACATTAATGCATTATTAATGTGAGCTTTATTTGCAATTACCGCAGGTGTTTTCGTAAAACATAGGTCCTATAATATAATATAATGTTTACGACTATTTACAAAAGTTTTAAAACAAATTTAAAATTCAAATGCACGCGGCAAAGAAAATGGATAACATTAGCTGGAAAGTTATACAATAAATTTGGAACTAAGAACTGAAACAAGAGAAAAAAATGTATAAAGGACAATCTTAATTTGATGTTCAAATAGTAGGCCAGACGATAGGGGTAACAACTACAAATAATGAGCAATACGACTGATTTTTTTTCATAAGTACCTTAAAGTATGTAGATTAATATACAAAAAAGTTTAGCAGTCTATCGATTTCCCAAATTAGAAAAAAAATCAAAAAACTGGTTTTTTTTTCGAAATTCTTCAATATTTCGCGCTGTCAGGAAGGTAGAGAAAAATAAAAAATAACACCGTGTACGGGGAGTGTTTTGCAACAAAAAAGGTTTCTTGCGTTTTTTTCGTCCGAGCAATTGTTTGTCCGGAAAAAATTCGGTAAACTAAGTATGTGTTCCGCATCCGCGCGACTCTATTTTCTGAAGCGCAGTGGATTACATTATAAACTATTGTACAGTTATAATGTAGATATAAATAATTGTAATATGGCGTTTTGAAGAGGGAAGTGTCAGTTTTAAGATGGAATTTTTTTTATCATAGCACATAATCATTTTAGCAAATTACTCATATATTAAATATTATATTCTGATCAAAAACCAAGTATCTCAATAAAAAATATATTATATAATAAGGTGGCATTGCAACAATTTTTCGAAGGATGGAAACTGTTATTTAGGAGGTCTGTTCCATAGATAAAATTTACGGATAATTAATTTTTCCTAATTACGATATACGACACTCTTCATTATCTTGTAAATTTAAGGAATCTTGAATTTACAAGAAAATATATACAGGGTGAATCACGACCAACGGGATGGAGGTTTATAGCGAAACGGTGGAAGTTTAAGGATGTTTTTCACTTTAGTAGTTTGTACATTCATATAGGCTACATTTTAAAATTATTTTGAAATATACAGGATGTTCCAATAAAATGTGGCGTATCAAAGTTATATTTTTTCTTATGGGACACCCTATATTTTATTGCATTTTCTGATTGCCCCTAAAAAATAAAGTACTCCTTCATAATGGTTCCCTATACCTAAATACAGAGGGTTCCGAGTTATGCTGACTTTTTTAAAAATGTGAACATTTCGAAAAAAATTAATAACTCATTGATATAACAAATTCTAGCGAATATTCTCTTACATCTCAATAGTTGGACATTTGTTGAATGTATTTCACGATTGAGTACTAAATATCTATTCACAGGGTGTTCAGAATTTTCAGTTTAATTATTGCATCCTTCAATGGGTAATATCGGGCTCAATTTAAATGGAATACGCTGTATTTTGATAATTTACCATGTTCAAAAAAATGTCCTCTTTCGAATGGTATAAGGGTGTCCTATACCTAGGTATTATACTTTTCGTGCAATTTACAATTTTCTAAAATTGTATGTAAAATAGAGTTTAAAACAAAAAATTCATACAAATCTCATCGGTACCTAACTTATTGACATGTCATTTTATAACATGTCTCTGTTAATTCTCTGAAGAATCTTGCATTAGTTTTAAATTTTATTGCTACAAAAAATGAAGCAGTACCTGTTAAACGAAAGAGTCGACATGATACTTTGCATTGGGGAATGTTCAGAAAATTGTCTCCCAGCATCTAGAGTTTATGCTCAAAAGTACCCTGATAGAATTCACCCAAAGAAGGAAGTTCTCGAAAGACTGATCAATAGATTTCGTGATACTGGTAGCGTTGCATACGAGAAGGTGACCAAAACTAAACCAGTTACTGGCGACAACGCCAACGCCAACGGATTTGATGTACTGCTGTCGGTTACGGAAAATCCTAATACCAGTAATAGAAATATTTCAAGTGAATTAGGAATAAGTCAAAAGAGTGTGTAGAATACTCAAGAAAAATCGATACCATCCGTATCATATCCAACTACACCAGCAGATGACACAACAGGATTATGATAAACGTTTAAATTTTTGTTTATGGACTTTGGATAAAGTTGGAGAAGTTCCTGATTTTTTCAATAATGTCTTGTTTACTGACGAATCAACTTTCCACAGTAATGAGTTGGTTAATGGACATAATTTTCATTATTACGAAACAGTAAACAAACATTTATTCCGCACTGTTGATCGCCAACACCGATGGAGTGTAAACGTTCGGGGAGGTATTGTGGGCGAGTATGTTATTGGCCTGTATTTTTTTGACGGACACCTAACCTAGATGGTAGAAAATTTTTGAGTTTTTTTAAAAAAGACTCCTGGATCCTTCTTGAACACTTACCACTCAGCATCCGAAAGAAAATATGGCTACAATTGGACGGAGCTCCTGTTCACTCTAAACGTGCAGTTAGGAACTACATCAATAGAAAATTCAGAAATAAATGGATAGGTAGAGGCAGTCCTTTTAATTGGCCAGCTAGGTCACCAGAATTGACTGAGCTTTTTTCGAATGGGGTTAAATTAAAAATATTGTGTATTCTATACCCCCTACTACTCCAGACGATAAAAAAATTGAGAATTTCGAACGCTTTCGCGATTATAACACCCGATATGTTAAATAATGTAGGTAAATCGTTGGAAGCTAGAATCACGTGTTGCATTGCACAAGATGGCAAGCATTTTGAACATTTATTATAGTAATTTTTAATTTTTTCCTTTGAATAATTTGTTGTTCGTTTTGTAGTACTCGTATTTATGTATTTGCTTTATTAAAAATGTGTTTTTGTTTTATTATGTACTCAAATACTTATCGGTAAAAAATGAGCTAGTGTACCTCTGCAACTACAAGTGTGCATATTTATTGGCAACTTCACTGTTTTTTTTACAGATCATCAGTTTAAAATTTAAAGATAATCACATATGTTTTAAAATAGATTTACCATACAATTTAAGAAAATTGTAAATTGCACGAAAAGTATAATACCTAGGTATAGGACACCCTTATACCATTCGAAAGAGGACATTTTTTTGAGTATGGTGAGTTATCAAAATACAGGGTGTTTCATTTAAAATAAGCCCGATATTACCCTTTGAAGGATGTAATAATTAAACTGAAAATTCTGAACACCCTGTAAATAGATATTTAGTACTCAATCGTGAAATACATTCAACAAATGTCCAACTATTGAGATGTAAGAGAAAATTTGCTAGAATTTGTTATATCAATGAGTTATTAATTTTTTTCGAAATGCTCACATTTTATTTTGGAACCCTCTGTATTTAGGTATAGGGAACCATTATGAAGGAGTACTTTATTTTTTAGGGGCAATCAGATAATGCAATAAAATATAGGGTGTTCCATGAGAAAAAATATAACTTTGATACGCCACACTTTATTGGAACATCCTGTATATTTCAAAATAATTTTTAAATGTAGCCTATATGAATGTACAAACTACTAAATGAAAAATATTTTAAAACTTTCACCGTTTCGCTATAAACCTCCATCCCGTTGGTCGTGATTCACCCTGTATATTAAATACTGTAACTTTAATAAAACTAAACTAATTTTAATGGGGTGTGCGTAGAAATGTTGGGGAAACTTCTAAGATCAAGAATATAATGATTACAAAATTAATTAATTTACATACATTTTTAGGATTCAATGATTTTTTATATTATAAGCGAAAATGCTCGCGAAAATGGCAATTTTTATAGATTCGGGTAGGAATCTTTTTTATTTTTTCAGAATAAAATCTGATACTCCTGTAATATAAAGATTAATATTCAACGAACAAAATGTATATAGTGAAAAGGTAGATATAAAAGATGATTAATATATAATTTTACGATATAATTTTTTGCATACCTTTTTCCAATAAAAATATGTAAAAATTAATTTATTACCTTTTATTTATTATTTACAGCCTAAACTCTTACCAAAGATTTTAAAAAAATTCTGATTTAATATTTATATTTTTTTCCGCGATTCAGAAAGTAAGTCTTCCGCCATGCAGCAGAGTCGCACGGATGCAGAACACATACTTAGTTTACCGAATTTTTTCAGGACAAACCATTCATCTGACGAAAAAAACCTAGGAAACCTTTTTTGTTGCAAAACACTCCCTGTACACGGTGGTATTTATTTTTCTCTACCTTCCTCCCAGTGCTAAATATTGAAAAAATTCGAGAAAAAAAAGTTTTCTGATTTTTTTTTTCACAATTTGGGAAATCGATAGACTGGTGAACTTTTTTCTATATTAATCTACATACTTTAAGGTACTTATAAAAAAAGTCAGCCGTATTGCTTGTACTTTTGGTCTAAAATGACCCATACCGACTGGCCTATAGAGAATTCTCAAGATATAAAAATGGGTCATACAGGGTTTTCCAGGCGATAATACAGAAAGAAACATAATGATGGATTAATGTGTTACAATAATAATTGAACAATCCTGAACAATGCGAGTTAAACAGGCACTGCTTTTGTGTGGTTGAAATTACTATAAAAAAGACCAATAAAACATCCAATACCGTTACAACAACAAATATAATTTAGGAATTTTAACAGTAGGTAAATCCCCTTTATAAAAAAACTATACTGTAGAAATAAATGATAATTGTATAAACTAGACTCTAAACTTTTGCATAATTTATTGTTTGCGACATGATCGAGTTGTGTAAATAAAAATGTCATCAGAGAGGAATGTGATTACGCCTACTTTATTTACCGTATATAAACGTTAACTATGGAGAAATATGTCTGATGTTTCTCAAACTCGTATGTTATCAAAGAAAAAACTCTGTTTCGTTGAGGTAAACAATCAGAGTGAACAAAGTTAAAAAATAAAAAATGCTTTCAGGTATTTCAATGCATTTGCCAAAAATTTTTTTCTATTTACCAGGAAACTGTTTCAAATATGACAAATTTTAAATATTTCATTTGAACTACCACAAAATATTACGGATTTTTCACGAAACTGACTAAAATGTGACAAATTTTTGGGTAGTTCATTTGAACTACCGCTAAATATGACGAAACGGAACGGATTTTCCATGTAATCGACTTGAATTCAAGAAATGTTTCATAGTTCATATGAACTACCTACTTCAAATAACAACAAAAAACTGACTTAAATGTAATGAATTTTTGGGTAGTTCATTTGAACTACCGCTAAATATCACGAAACGGAACGGATTTTCCATGTAATTGACTTGAATTCAAGAAATGTTTCATAGTTCATATGAACTACTTCAAATAACAAAAAACTGACTTAAATGTGATAAATGTTTTGGGTAGTTCATTTGAACTACCGCTAAATATCACGAAACGGAACGGATTTTCCATATAATTGACTTGAATTTAAGAAATGTTTCATAGTTCATATGAAGCGAGATATGAACTACCTACTTCAAATAACAACAAAAAACTGACTTGAATGTGATAAATTTTTTGGGTAGTTCATTTGAACTACCGATAAATATCACGAAACGGGACGGATTTTTCATGTAATTGACTTGAATTTAAGAAATGTTTCACATTTCATATGAACTGCTTCAAATAACAATAAAAAACTGACTTAAATGTGATAGGTACATTTTTGATTTGTTCATATAAAATAACACAGTCATCACCCATTTATAACCTGTTCAACTGGATTTTGCGAGTACTATTATAAATAGTATGTTTAAAAACCAATTCTCTTGATAAGTATGTTAATTACCTTTGGGTAATCTCTTAAAAAGGAAACATGAAACATCAACCAAATCAAAACCTCATTGGAACAAACTGCTGATAAGAATGTAGGTATTGGTTTTTTAAACAATAATAATTGAACATATAAATAATACAAAAACACAACTATATTGTCAAGATTAGATTAACATTTATGATTGTCCCGATCCTTACCAAGTGGGATATTATTATTAATAAAACTAAATGAGATACAGAAACTAAGTAGAACCAGTGATGTAATTATAAATAAATATTATTTTCACCTTAAATTCAGTCATTGTGATGATAAGTAATTTAAGATGTGTGGCAACATTGTAGGAGGATAGCTTAGTGCGTAGTCATTTAGTCATTATAAATGATTCTAGATGCAATAACAAAAACAGGTTCTCTACTAACTGATACTAGTACGAGTTTTTATATATTTATGTTGATATCTTCAACTTACCATTTCTGGAAACATCCAATTCGACCAGGTGTTCGAAATTTTGAATATCTGACGGCAAATTGTTGATTTCATTATCACTTAGACCGAGTTTGCGGAGTCTTTGCAGACGGAAAAAGTTCTGAAACAATAACATTAATTCAAGCATATATTTTATTATAAATGGTTGGAAACAAACAGTTTCAATACAAGCAAGAAAAATACCACTCTCTACTTATGCCTTTTAGTATAAATGTACCTACTGCCTGTAGACATAATCACCACATCTTGACATTTAGGTAGATATTTATTCTTGAAATAATTGTCATTTACTTTTTATTTTAAAAGTAAAATAATTGTGTATTTAGATGTACGTTAGCACATGTTGCTTTGCTTTTTCCAGTGTAGGTGTACATGGGTTAAACTTTTTTAAATGCCTATTACACTACACTACCTGTTTATATAAGTATAACTAAATTTGATGAAACAATAAAAGTCAGGGTTACAAATTTCTTGTTTGATACAACTAGCTGATTTAGTTATAAATTCATTATACCTAGGTTATGAACAAATATATTATACTATATACCTATTAATAGAATTGCCAATGTAAGCAATTTGGATGGAATTGCTTTCCTACTTTATTTGCAAATGGTAATATAAATTTTTATCTTTTGCTATCATAAGGTTTCAATTAAATTTCAGAGTAAAAACGTGATGAAATAAATAGGGACATGTATGTTAAAATATATACATTTTTCATATCAAGGATAATATATTAAAAAGGTAGTACTTGGAAAAATCTTTTTGGATTGTCTAAGAATATAACAAAAAACACGACTATTTTTTACATAAATGGGTTCAATTACCTTTGGGAGAACCTGTATTCTATTCGCGTCTAAAAGTAGTTCTTCTAGACTCCTAGAATATCTAAGAATTTCCTCTGGGACATTTATTAAAGAACGATGTCTCCTATCAACACTTTCCACTTGCCTATTACAGCCTTTAAAAATAGGTATGCACCGAAACATGTCTACATTAACGTAACGCACATTATTTTGAAACTAACACTAACAAAAAAAAATCACTCTAGATTTCTAGTATGTACATTTTTTAATAAAACACGATTTTTTGTTACATTTACCGAAACATCGCTAAGCACTTCTCACAACACAGCAATCATACAAGCATGAAGCACCACTCCCGGACTGATAAATGAAAAAACCCTAACTTCTCACATAACTATAACCCTTGCAATAATACCAACCCAACCCTGTATTTTTAATCCTCCCATTTCTAACACACACTTTTCTCTGTAGTTTTTTGTATTTTGTTGATAAAATATTAACTAAATTAATAAATAATTAACATAACTAGCTGGAAAAAATAATAAAAATCCCGAAGTTGAAATTATAGATGGCAGTAGTTGCTAATACACAAAGCGGTTGGTATACCTGAAAAGTTTGTGACTCATGTCGAATTTTACTGACAGCAGTTTGGTTTGTTGCCATTCCTTACAAAATTTATCAAGAATCAAGAAATGCGAGGAGAACTACAAATTATTCTTTCAAGATACCGCAATATAAAAGCAAAATTGTGGAAACATTTTTGTAATTCATCAAGAGAATTTAACAATTTTAATATCTTAAACTTTTTGGTTCATAAATCAGAAACATTTCATGTAAGAACAAAAATACCAAATATTTTAATATCTGATCCCGAATTATTTACTGACAACAGTGCAAACCTTCAATAATCTATGTAAAGTGTTTATATGGGCGGAGGCACGATCGTCCTTCGAAATACTGTTGCACCTGTCCAGATAAAAGCTAATCCTTGATCAAGTGCATTTACTCAAAAAAATTAAAATCTATCCCTCCACTCGGTGACGTGTTAATGACCTTACACGCCTTTAAGTACGACTTACAAGACTTGTAAACAAAACATGATGGCTAACATTTAGTAGAGGTAAGAAATGTCACAGACCAATAGTGATTTTTTGCTTTCTTCTGAAGATATGCCTGAAGCTGAATCTTCTGGAACCTTGGAACATGTTAATAAGAAAAAATTTTCCTCGGGGTCTCTGTCAGGAGATGTTACAAGACCCAAGGTAGTAACAGTGAAACATCCAGAATCAAATAAACTAAAACCTACAGCCAAAAAGAATAAACAACCAATTCAAGCAGATTTAGATGTATCTAAGGAATTTATTAGATGTAGAGAGGAAGGCTTAAAGCGTTTAGATTTAAGTAAATCTAACATAACATTGCTACCCCCTACTGTCCGTGATTTACATCACTTGTCTGAACTGTACCTTTACGGTAATAAAATTGTATGTTTGCCAAATGAAATAGGCTGTTTAACAAGCCTACAAACGTTAGCTTTAAGTGAGAATTCTTTAACTTCTTTACCAGATTCTCTGGAAAATTTAAAATCACTGAAAGTATTAGATTTGAGACATAACAAACTCAATGATATACCAGATGTGGTGTACAAATTAACCTCCCTCACTACTTTATTCTTAAGATTCAACAGAATAAGATACGTAGGAGACGAAATTAGAAATTTAACATCTTTAACAATGTTAAGCCTTCGAGAGAATAAAATACGAGAACTACCCCCAGGTATTGGCTGTTTGGTACATTTGTTGACATTTGATGTTTCTCATAATCACTTGGAACATTTGCCTGTGGAAATTGGGGAATGTGTGGATTTATCAACTCTAGATTTACAGCATAATGAACTCCTTGATATACCAGATACTATTGGAAATTTACATCAACTCACAAGGCTAGGTTTAAGGTAAATAAATTTATAATATTTTAATTCATTTGGATATACAGTGTGGAAACCACTTATGGAATAAAATTCTTTGTCATTATTTTAGAAAATTATAAAAAATGCCGAGACAAGTCAACTTTTGAATTGAGTTGTGCGTTATGTAAACATAAATTTAAATGTACAGGGTGATTCACGCAAGCATGCCATAGTCGGTGTTGTTTTTTTTAATGAAACACCCTGTATATTTGCATATTTTTGAAATAATGACATAAAGAATTTTATTCCATAAGGGGTTTCCACACTGTATAACTGTTCATTTTAAAATAGGTACAACAGATTAATTCAAATCCCTCCATCTTTGAGCAATTGTAAACATATGGATGAATTTAATGTCGAAGGAAATGCCATTTCACAATTGCCCGAAGGACTGTTATCAAGTTTAAGTGAACTTACTAGCATTACCCTATCGAGAAATAATTTTTCCGCCTATCCTTCAGGAGGCCCATCCCAATTTGTTAATGTTGATTCAGTCAATTTGGAACACAATCAAATTGATAAGATTCCCTATGGTATATTTTCAAGAGCCAAACATTTAACAAAGCTAAATATGAAAGAGAACCAATTGACTTCTCTGCCTCTCGATGTAGGAACATGGACGAATATGGTGGAATTAAATTTGGGCACAAACCAGTTGAGTAAATTGCCTGACGATATACAATGTCTGCAAAGTTTAGAGGTAAGAATTGAAATTTCGATGTATTTTTTTCATTATTATTTGGCATTTATAGGTACTTGTTCTCTCGAACAACCTCATACGCAGAGTCCCTCCAAGTATCGGCAATTTACGCAAACTCCGTGTCTTAGATTTGGAAGAAAATCGCTTGGAACAACTTCCACAGGAAGTAGGGTATCTCAAAGATCTCCAAAGGCTCATCGTCCAATCAAATCAATTGACTTGCCTACCTAGAGCAATCGGCCACCTAACCAATCTCGTATTTCTAAGTGCAGGGGAGAATAATCTAGCTTATCTTCCAGAGGAAATTGGTACCCTTGAAAATTTGGAATCGTTGTATATTAACGATAACCCTACGTTACACAACCTGCCCTTCGAATTGGCTCTCTGTTCAAATTTAGGAATTATGAGTATAGAAAATTGTCCCTTGTCTCAAATTCCAGGAGAAATAGTAGCCGGAGGACCTTCTTTGGTGATACAGTATTTGAAAATGCAAGGACCTTATAGGGCTATGTGATGATGCAATTAGTTTTGCTTTAATTTTCTTCTTTGTCGAGAAGACTCTTTGTGATCTAAGACGACTATAACGAAAAAAAAAACTTGGCGAGGTGTTTTTATAAAATTCTTCACTGTCATTAAAACATTTGGGCCTTTTCAGTAATTTTTTTTATTGTTTTAAATTGAAGTATTTTATGAAAAAATGTCCCCTTATTTTTCTATTTTTTTTTGGAGCTTGATTTCTATCCAAAAAAAAATAATCAAAACTACGGAAAGCAGCGCGCGGTTTAAACGTGACGTCACTCCATCCTTCGTGGCGTCAAAGAGCCTACGACCTTGAAAACGACAGACCCTTATTTCCATAGGATTTGTAAAGTTTGCTTACCTGGTTTTTGATTTTGACATCTCATGTAACCTCGTAATTGATATTGATATTCTCTTTCATTTTGGATTATTTGTTTTTGTTGAAATAACAATATAAATTGCCCAAGCAAAATATTCATTTACGTTCCTCGAGATTAAAACAGACGAAAATCATAGTTCGAAAAAGCAAAAGCTCAAAAGAGGTTGACCAGTAGCCGTAGCAGCATTTGGCCTGCCATTCTGACAAATACTGCCAACATAGCTCCAGACCTTATGACGTCACTTTTCCCAAGGTTAAACGCGTGTTCAAATTACCCGAATATTTGTTTAACTTTTTATTCAGCTTTGTGACATGTATATTCAAAACAGAGCTGCACAAAGTGAAAAATTGTCAGTAAGCTTTCAAATAAAATGTTTGTTTTGAGATTTAAGCATCTACTGAAAAGGCCCATTTGTCTTGTTTTCAGATAATTCGTTCATATTCTTGTCTATCAAACTTAGGGCCGGTTTTACAAGAGAGATTTATACCAGGTATAGTTATTCTGGGTATAAAGTTATGTCAGAATTTATACCTAGAATAAAACTAGTTGGTTTTACGATACTTTTTTACATCGGTATAGCAATTCTTACTCCAAGAATTGCTATACCGGTGTAAAAAAGCATCGTAAAACCAACTAGTTTTATTCTAGGTATAAATTTTGATATAACTTTATACCCAGAATAACTATACCTAGTATAAATCTCTCTTGTAAAACCGGCCCTTAGTGTTGAAATTAGCTGACAAATTCCATATAGAATTTTTGTTAAATATCCCTCCAAGTTTTTAAAACCTATTTAGATTTTTTTAATCTTTCTATTTGCAATGAGTTTTATACGTTAAATTTTTCTTGAAAAGAAGATTACTGGTTTTAAAAATACTCAAAATTTTTAATTATATATTTAATTTTTGTACCTGTTCTTCTGTTTTATTTCTACATGCTCAAAATATTTTTGTAAAATAAGGTGCGTTTTTTTTTTAAACGAATTTACCAGTAGTCCTCTTTGGACAGCAGTATTGTTATTTAAGAAAATGTGTATTTTTTAATAGAGGGAGGCATCTTGTAGGGCTGTTTTTATGTTATATATCTCAGCCAAGACAAAAAACGGAATTTTAAACTGTTATGCTTTATTTTATAACCTTACTTTCTCTAATATAAGCTTTCCATTGCACAACATAGTCGTTCTGTCATAAGTTCTCTCCACTACCCCGTACAAATCTTATACTAGTCTTACATTACAGCCTTTTTGCAGCAACTTTATTGCAAGCAATATAAATTGCATACAAAATTAAAATCTAGTCTTCTTACATTTGAGCCTTATTTGTTGCAACTTTCCAAGATTTTTTTGACATTTGACATTATTATTAGCACATTCGAAATTTTTTTCGCCATTTCCAATGTAGATATTTCCAACACCACACAAATATCCGAGAGATAATTTTAGAAATTAGGTAGTTTACAACCAAAACAAAATATTAATATAAAAAATTAAAAAGTATGGTTATGATTCTTCTTCTATTTTTTATAACCACACAATGATTATGTTGTCAAAATCAAAAATCACTAAAAATAGGTAAGTTGCGCGTGAATAACCTTGAAAATTAGAAACATTTCTATTCGGAAAAGTAGAATTCGATTGATGGCGCTCTGAAATGTCAATGTCATCTTAGCAACGAGTAAAATAAATCAGCTACCGTATAAGCCCTTTGATATTTAAGTGGTTTTATTTTGCTGTTTTAGTTATTTTCAGTGTGTGCTGTGTGTGTGTGTTGTTAAACTAAATTTTGACTCCTAATATTTTTATTTTTGGAGTAATAGGTATAGAATGACATAACCTCTTCCATAATATCTCTGATTATATAAGAATATTACCTCAGAATTGATGACAGTTGAGTTAAATAGAAAAACACAGTTTTAAACTTGTCACTGACACAAAATTGAACAAATAAAGTACGAATTCACGGTAATTACGTTGACTTGCATATAATACAAAAGCAATGCAAAACAAATTATTTTACTCGTTGCGCCAGTTACAATTTTTTCCGCCAGAGGTCTCATTGAATTCTACTCCGCCCAATATTATTCAAGCCTGAAAGTTGCAGTGAAAATGGCCGGAACGCATGCGCAAGTATTATTCAAAAAAGGCCAGCAATTAAATTGCTAGCAATTTCTTTAAAAAGGCTTTAATGTAAGACTAGTAGTAGTTTAATTATCACAGAATACCACTATGAATTTCTACACAATTACTTTTTTTTAAATATTTAGTAGAAATAAATTGTTATAAGGCTGTGCCATAATGAATCGAACAAAAAGTTCTCAAGATGTTTCTATTTACCTACCTTTTGTATATTTATTGATAAATTGCTATCTGACAGACATATAGCCACATAAAATTTATATAATTTGAATTACGAACAAAAAAATATTAGATGTAAATGTGAAAACAATTTTAACTATTTGTCTGCTTTGATTTGTCAAACCCAGTTTTTACAAATATTTTTTTAGTGAGGAACTAATGCGCACAAAAATTTTATCTTCCTCCCTGTAAACAGTCGGTATCAGTAAACATTGTTTTTAATGAAATACTTATCCAGTTGAGATTGAAAAGATTAGTATCTAATTTTTTCGGTTTTTTAACGAAAATGCAAGGGAAGTCGTAAAGTTGATAATTTCATTTAAAATAGAAATATGAGTAGATTCCACAAAGTGAGGGCCGAAACAACAAATTCAATTGAGAAATTTTAGTTGTTTAAGGCAAGAATAACAAACTTGAAATCAAAAAAATATAAAAACTGAAAATGTTCACCTGTTATGTATATTCATCAAAATCTTCATCAATATCCATAATAATTAAAAGAAAATGAAAATAGGTATAATACAATCACTCACCGGTGTTATTTGAAACAGATTATTTCTTGTATCTGTCAAAATTTATTCGCTAATATTTCAGCCTACTTCCTTTGCCAATAAAATGACATCGTCTCGACTGACATCACCTAATTATAGGCAACACTTAATACATATGCATAGCTTACTTGACAATATCCGAAATATACAGGGTGTAACAAAAAGGAAGGTCATAAATCATACCACATATTCTGGGGCTAAAAATAACTCGATCCAACCCAAGTTACCCTAGTACAAATGTGCCTGCGAAAAAAGTTAAAACCCTTCGAAGTTACCAAATGAAAATTAATTTTTTCAAATATTTCGACAGTTGTTCGACAAATTATTATGAAAGTAGCTTTCTTATGATTAGAGCATCTTTAAAAAAATTAAGGAATTATTGCACCCCGTTAAAAATTTATGGGAGTTGAGATACCCTGAACCCCCCCAAAATTATTGTGTACGTTACAATTTAATGCTTATTGTGGCACCATTTGTACTAGGGTAACTTGGGTTTGATCCAGTTATTTTTAGCCCCAGAATATGTGGTATGATTTATGACCTGCCTTTTTGTTACACCCTGTATAAATTTATACCTAAATTAATGTGCTTGGAGGAATTGTAAAAACATCTATAAATATTTTAATTTTTACTGGACTCGTTGGAACAAACTACATATTTTTATTAATTAAGTAGAGCAAGTAGGTAACTGATATGAAATAAAGATTTTGTTTACTGAAATCGGTTTATATTGTAAAAAAAAATTCTAGTCTAGTACTCTCATATCATGCAAATGAATCTAATTACTTTTAGGAGATCCACATGATACTAGAGAGAATAGTAATTCGGAATTGTCGAAGTTTAAAATAAATACAGTATAGACTGAAAATGGAATGAACTTTTCTTTAAATTTCAATACAAATCCAAACATTTATTAAAAAAGTTTAAGTCAATATTTATGTAGAACCAGTATTGTAGTTGAAAATACATCGTTTTTTACAATTAATGTTATTAAATGCAAAATGGTTTACTAATGATTGTTAGAGAACTACGAAAAATGTTTAACCTGTCTTATGTTGCAGCCATTGTACTGCAAATTTAGGAAAGTTTATTTTCAGTTTTCAGATAATTTGTAAAACATTTTCGAAGATATCAATACAAGAGAATTTTAATTCTCTTGCTATTTTTGATTTGAAAATATCATCTTATGTTGATGATAATTTGAAAATGTGCAATGTGTGTCATTTTAGAGGAACTAGTAGTGTTTATAAACGAAATTCAATAGACTGATTGATTTGTTGAATATAAATTAATATACAATATGATTAAATAAAGTATGTGATGTAAACATTAGTGCAATTGTTCATTTAAAATGAAACACAATGAATTTTATTTTCCTTGAAAAGCTTGTTACATGTGTACACAAAAAAGTACTTCCATTGATTCATTCTACATTTTGAAAGTTGAATTATATTGAAATATTCCAAAAAATTAACATTTCGCCTTATATTTTTTTAAATCTTACCTTGGACAACTTGTATCTGTTTAGGACTTTCAAAATGTAGGGACTTTCTGTGGTCAAAATGGAGTAAAAGAATTTGAAATTCTAAATTTGATTTTACTTAAAATTAAAAGGTTGTTTAAGTAGCTGTGCAATATTTGTTTTTGGTTTGTGTCATGGTTGTTCGTATAACTTTTAAGAATCATCTATTTCACTATATTTTATTGATACACCTGCAATTTTGACAACATAAATGTAGTATAACATTGAAGTAACTGTACTAAACGTAAGTATAATTCTATAGTGTTTATATTTCAACAGGACCTACAAAACTTTGTATTTAGGGAATAAACAAATTTAAATCGTACAAACCAAAACCAACTATTATTTATGTTAGATAACATTGTTAATTGTATGAAAAAAATATTTTAAAATGAAATCTCTTGACATTTGTTATCAAAAAAAAATTTAATTTTTTATACATTTGACAATTCCATTTAAAAAGCTGTTTATTGTGGTTGTCATTGTTGCATGGGATATACATACCTGTTAGTTTGCAAAAATGCTAATAAAAAATATTTTATTGACCTTTTGAAATAATTTATAACCTTACCTGTATATTACCACATCAAATCTAATAGTTCTTGATATATAGCTAAAAAACTGGATAAATGTCTCAACTAATTTATGGCACTTATTCATGGGATACCTACTCTCTATAAGATGATACATAGGTAAATCTTACAATAATTTAGAAGCTTCTTCAAAAAAGTTTATTAAATACATAACCAATTTCACTAAATACATAAACAATTTTATTAAATATATAACTAAATAGTATTATTAACTATCAATATTTTCATATTTCTTAGCGAAGGTATCAGATAACTTTTGCAATATAGTATTAAAAACGTGTGTCTCCATTGTGGATAATATCATTTGAGATTCTTTGATTTTTTTCCCAATTTCGGTTAGGTGTCTACAATCTTCAGCCAGCTTATGTACTCCATCCAAATCTCTTCCACAGTTAAAAATTTTTTCACAAGCATTAATCATTTTTTTCATAGATTCTATCAAGCTATCATATTGTTCTTGAGTGAAAACTGGTTCCACATTTTTTAAAGTTAATGTTTTGGTTTTTTCTACTAGTGCAACTTGAATGTTTTCAATATGTTTTTCTGTTTGATAATTGCTGTATACACGTTGAATGGTACTGGTATTTTCTTCCAAAGATTTAATCATTTTTACTATTTCTTCTTTCATTATCAGTTGTTCTGTATCACTTTTAATCTGTTTTAAAACATCTGTTCTCTTACTAACATTATCTTGCTGCAGAAGTATTTGGCCTTGCAATGTATTTTTTTGTTCTTTCAGAATTTCTTGAGTTATTTCATGCTTCATCAACGCTTGTAAATAATCGTTATAAGCTAAATCACATTTTGTTTCAAGTATTTGTTTTTTTAGTGCACCAGATGAAATTGGTGTCTTGATGGATGGAGTTTCATTGGATCCACCAGCAGCACATACCGTTTCATTTAAATGTGTTCTATTAGTAGCATTAACGTTACTATTTGATGTTTTGCGATTATATACTGTCTTGTTCAACCGTTTTCTGTCACTCATTATTATTAATATCAGTTTGTCGTATTTAAATTTCAAACTACTGGAAATTTTTAAATATAACGTATAATTCAAACTTAAAAACTAACCTTCAAATTGTATAGAGACAATAGCTTCATGGAGCTAGTATTGAGAGGAGTCGCTACGCCTATCATAAAAGTGAAAGTGGTATCGGTTTCGCCATTTTACTTCCACTTCTCTGTCAACTTGACATTAGTATTGTTTTGTGGATGTGAATTCGGTATTTTTGGATTTTCTTTTTGTTAGTGGCGTTTTTTTCTATTTTAATAATTGAACAATAATGGTTTCTTGTGCTT